>CAJUYI010000585.1:65004-101991 GCA_910591695.1 Galerucella pusilla | reverse complement strand
AGCCTACACACTCACCCTCCCTACTCTACAGATACAGATACAGAGTAGATGTTGCCAGTCGGACTCCCTTATGAAGGGTACCGTACCATTATCTATAATAATGAATATTCTGCTAAATATTTTAAACGTCTACCTGTCTACCTATCAAGCAGAATATTTATTAAAAAATAAGATTAACAATAAAAAAAAAACTTCTGTACGGGGAATCGAACCCAGGTCTATCGCGTGAGAGTCTGGTTTGCTTACTACTCGACCACTGAGGAATATGCAAATTGTTTATCTATAGCGTCAGATGTATTACATAATTTTATAAAATCCAAGGTCCCCTTAAATACCCATTTTATTCTGTTTTAAGTATTTGTTGTTAATTTGTGCGGATTTGTACGGATTGTTTCATATAATATTTTGCCATTTTCACAACTCGTGCGCAAAATTATAACTTCACTCACTTGTATCATAAATAACTATTGTGCCGTGCCAATCAACTTAATGAAAAGATTTTTATTTTTATTTATAATTAATACTACTGTATATTTTTGTTAAATGAAGTTTCATCCAGAGTAAAATAAATTCTTATATTAATATGTGTACCTATTTATTTTTTTATTAAAAAAATTTTTGCTTAAAAGGAACCAAAGTTCCTACCGTGTGTCCCGCGACACGTTCTAGCTTTTGTTTTATCTCCTACTTGTGCTTTGCCTAGGTGGAGCGGTATCTTTAGTGGAAGATATCAGATGTCAGTAACTGCAGGAGTGACAGAAGCGATATTCCTTAGACGCTTTGTGTTTATATTGGAATATTTGAGGTATGCCTGAGTATGAGGATTTATAATTGTCCTGAAGTATCACATTAGCTGTTCAATATTAAAAGCTTGATTGATTCTATGGTGACATTTTGGAAGGAAAAAATATGTAAGTATATTATTCATTATTCTGGCTGGAAAACCATTAAAATATTTTAATGACACTTGATTATTCCAAGTCTAACTTGGCGTTGAAGTCTGGTGGGTAGTTAGACCCCATCTCATATCTTACAAGCGGGTATCTGTGTATCCCACCTCTACTTGTTCTGCCATATTAATTCGAAAGTTACTAGATATTACTGTTATGAATAAATAGATTACACTATTTCAAAATGTTATGGAAATTTGAAGATACTCATTAATAATTATTTCGTTATTGTTGTATAATGCCTACCTCATGTTTAATATATATTTTGGCTTGAACAAATAGTGACCCATCTCGTTATTAACTTTATAAATATGAGTAGGAAAAAAATATATTATATTATAAATATTGAAGCTTAGGTATTATTAGCCAAGGAGGGATGTCTTGAATACCTTTTTCCATTCAAGTTATGGAAAATGTATAAAAACTATATCTTCTGATCTTGTTACTTAAGAAGACAGTTTGATAGCGGAGAACTCCCTAAATATATCTGTCCATTAACATCTTCATAATGATGGTCGTCTTATTCCTAATTCTTCAAGGAAATTTACTTCTTGTTTCTGATCACAAATATGTACCGAGTACTTCTAGTTTTGTCTTAGGTATTGATAAATGTTTGGTGTGAAGTAGATGTTTCGCGTAATGGAATTGATCTGGCCGTTTCAGTCAGTATGCTTGAAGTGTCTTATTGTGTCTAATTGCAAAACTTTCACTAGTTCCACTTATATGGACATCCAAGTTTGAATATTTCGGACTTTTTTATAAGGATTTTCCCGTTTTCACACTTAACAATTTTTTACTCGCATTGCTTTCTGTCCTTATTTTTCCTTTCTCCAGCTTTTTCTTTCGAGAAATATTATTTGTGATGCCACTTTCCTTTTTTTTATTAATCACTTTACTCATGACATGCAACGGATAACCGTTGGATGTGGCTGTTTGTTTGATCGTGTTAATTTTATAATAACATCAAAATTATATGTTCATGGGAACTGAAAATGCTCTATGAATCATTGAATTATTCGCTACTAATTCATGTG
This sequence comes from Galerucella pusilla, assembly GCA_910591695.1. Lineage (NCBI taxonomy): Eukaryota > Metazoa > Arthropoda > Insecta > Coleoptera > Chrysomelidae > Galerucella > Galerucella pusilla. Next base: position 100,007 of record CAJUYI010000585.1, on the reverse strand, counting down.
ACATGGAATGATTGGTATTATATGGTATGGTCAGTTTTATCTACATTTGTAATTTGAGTGGAATCCACAAAGTGAGGGTCCGAACAGTGAATTCACACATAACAACAAACATTTTATGGTGGTGCATTTATTGAGATTCAAATAATTGGAATTTCACTAAGACCCTTTTATGAAAAGTCATCATCAGCGGCTTTCAACTGTCATTTGAAAATGATTGCTTACAGGTTATATAAACAACCAAAAAAAAACCAACCCGAATAAGCTCTGAAGTCCCATTGGCTACCAAATCCCATACAGGTGGTCACAGCTCTTAAAGTTTCATTGTTCATAGCGATTCAATAGATATTATGTTGCAACAGTAATATTTTCATGACGTAACTATATAAATCGGGGTAGTTTAACTAGCTGATGGTATATTTGCCAACAATATAGAGTAAAAAATTTTTATTATTGGGGGAAGGCATATCAGAGGAATGCTCTCGCTTTTTCTTCCTTGCTGTTTAATTCAAAACCGGATTCATTGGAACCAACTCGATGAAAGGTTTCAGGTTCAATAAAGGGAGTGCCTCTGCATTTTTGGCTTGCTCATCACTTATTTCGTGTCCTTGATTACCATCTTACCATCTCATACGGTGTTAGTTCTTTTTATTTCATTAGGTTTGCCTGGCAGCTCCAAATCATCTTCTAGATGTTATAATATGAGCCCATCGCCTTGATAGCTGCCTAACCATTTGAGAAAATGGCATTATCTTGCATTTTATATTTTATATTCAATTGAATTGTACTCATCTTTCTGATGTCGGATAATAATCAAGAAGCCATTGAAGCACGGAGGCTACGTATATTGAATTCCAAAATGGTGAGGGAACTAGGCGAGAACAGTATACTCACCTTACGGTGGATTCCAGGACACCCCAAGTAACAAAAATTGATATATAAAAGTTATGAACACCTTTATAAAATCATATTTGGAAGGTAAATGGTGCCTTAAAATGTGAAATAAGCATATATCCTGACCTGCAAACCGCGGTAGTTATGGACACTCTTATAAAGTTACTGTTTAAGGACCACATAAAGGTAATTTAAAAGTTAATATACCATTTATATGACGTTAACAACTACATCATCAGAAACAAGATTTTCAGAAGAAACCATAATACTTATATAACTTCAATATTGCTGAATAATAAAAACATCAATTATGTATTTAAAACTAATGCAACTGTCAATCTGCTTCGCCAATTTAAGTAGGTATGGCGTCTATAGCACACTACTACATTATCTCAACTTCGGCGATATTGAAAAGGGACACAGGAGTACCTGAAAACTGGCATGCGAAGCAAATTTTACTGTGAAAATAGATTACGGCACCTCGAAAAAACACATTGATAATAAGAAAGATGGAGGATGTTAAAGTTGAAATTAATTAAAAAATATTTCATGCAAGATGTAATCAAGAAAGTTTAGCTAGGTTTCTCTATGTTTATATTCAAATATAGAAGTAACCATGGAAATTACTTTGTTATGACAAAAGTAAAATAATGTTCAAGCCCTCCAGTACAATTTACAAATTGTACAAACTGTACAATAAATGTAAATATTAACAACAATTAATTTGTGTTCAAGTCAAGGATATCGTTATAAATTAGATGTTTATTTCATTTCTTCTATAACAACTTTATCAATATAAAAATTAAAACCATACTTTGTTTCATTTCATTGTAATAATCCATTTGTAACATTACCGCACTGTTATTTTCTAATTGCTTAGCAACTGCCCACTATTCTGGGATGTTGAGCTTTGCGCATAGGAAACATGTCAAAATAGTGTCACTTTTCCCACGATCGGAGAAAAATGTTTTGGATATACAGAAGTGAAGATTTTAAGATGGGGGCTCTGAGGTATGAAGAATCATAATATAATACTGTTTCGAAAAAATTTTTAGAGGGCGCCACATAATATACCAGATTTGTGGCTTAAATATACGTCAAACCTTGTAATATGCTCGGTATTTTCAAACAATTGGGAATTTTTATGATTTAAAAAGAGTACTTAAGAAGCATTATTGTCAAAATTAATAAAGTATTTATATCGATATAAATAAATATAACTTACGTACTGTTTAGTTGAAAGGGGGATGATAGATGTGATTCCATTTACTTGGTCTGAAAAATAAAATAAAATTTATTATAATTGCAAATATAATTCTTTGTTTCAATTGTTGGTTAATAATTTGCTTAGAAAATTGTGTTTTTAAAATCACAGACTTGTCGTGACGTAGATATACTATACTTTGTTAATATGGAGAAAACTCTCAAAAAAACTTAAGAATATTACCTTTAAATAATCTAGCCAGATATAAACATGCAACCACTAATTAACGTTCACGAATTAATTTAATATGTAATAAAATATATGAAAGAAAAACACTAAATATATATTCTGAACGGTATCGAACACTGGATTACAATGTAAGTGTGACTTTTTTAAAAGCGATATTTACAGTTTTCCAGACAAAACTAATTTCTGTGAGTAGAGCAGCTTATTTTGGTACATAATAGTTATAAAATTGTTCAGAATTATTCATTTCCAATCAAAATTGAATTCTCGCAATTAGATTGCAATATGGCGGTAATGGGTATGAGAAAATGCAAACGGCTAGTTCAATAGTTTTATGAAAGGAATTTAAGAGCTTATATTACTTTATTAACTCCTTAATATAGATGGTTTAATAAATGTATCTAATTTAAGTTAACGCCTCTTTACAAATAATCGGTGTTGCCGATTTACTTGCCGGTTATTATCAAGGCTGACATAGTTATACATTTTGCATTAATACAATGTCTATAAAAGCAAAATACTTTTCGTTGATAACTGTAGGTCCCTAATTAAAAATTTTTGTAGTCTATAATTTATCTCTTCCTCTGGTGACATTTTATTTATTATTTTCAAAGTTATTATATGTATCTATCTGGGGAATTAACTTAACGTTTGTCAACACTGTTTTTTCTAACCGGCATGAGCCGCCACTTGGTTTCTCCTCCGTCAAGAGCATTGGGAATTGGAGTTATTCCTGACCAAGTCTACTCTCTTATTTCGCTAAAAGGGGATATAATCGTTTCATTATAGTGGTTAAAACTACAATTTTTGAAATTGTACGTGGTATAAATTTGACTAAAATTCAATCCCGTTATGCCAATATTCCCCCAAATCAATTTTTTTCACACTTATGCTAGCTGGTGTTTGTGAAAAAGTTCTTGGATCCTTTGGTAACGCTGCACTTGACAATAGGTTGTTAACAATATTTAAGAGTTCTTTCAGAGCAGTATTCTTCTACTTATGCCGTACTTACTGCCCACGATCTTAATTTCGTTCTGAACTGATAGTTTAACTCAAACTTAGACATCATTTGAATTTTGTCCCTAATATTATCAATTTAACCTTTTACCTTGGGTTTAAAGTTACCACTTTTCTTAATATTTTTCCATTTTTAGGAATCTCACTCATGATGGCAATGTACTAATTGAATAGCACTTACAGAACTTTTCAAGCTTAGGTTAAACTTGTTATATAGCACCGCTATTGAGCTACAATATTTTATAAAAGTATCACATGTCCCTTTCTAAATAATTGTCAGAAAACGACATCTGATCCCGTGGAGTTTATCAACGCTATTTTGCTTAAATCACCAAACTATTATATACATCGATTATATAAATGTTTACAAAGTATACTATAAAGTATGTACTTAAAAGTGTAAAGAATATGCTTCTATATTGCTTAATGGTCATCATAGAAAGGTGTATAAACCAGTTAAAAAACTGTTATATAGAGGTCTTCTAATTATGCTCTAAGATAGCTTTTATCACAATATAATAGAACTAACTAGTAATATAAGCAAATTGGTATTCCAGAGTTGTTTAATAAAACAAAAAAGCTTTCCGTGAAACCGATATAAACCAGTAACATAACATTTTGGTAATTAAACGGTTACCAACATGTTACTTGCGACTGAAACAGAAGCAAATGAGATAAACAAAATTTTTAGTTGGTGTTCTGGTGGAGGCAAATGCTTTAGCTGAGAAACTTACTTTTTCAGTTGACAGTAAATATAGTGTTATTAATTCTTATAGGTTTTATCAATGATTTTTATTATTATTTCTCATTATTCTGTACAAAGAAATTTCAAGATACCTGTTACCAGCTTACCAGTATGAAACAGTAAACAATGTCTGACGTTCGGTGCGAGAATAAAAATAAAATATATCTTCTCTCAGAGTATTACAGCTATTAAATAACGACGGAGTAATAACAAACTTCATAAACAAGTGTTTATATTTCATTTAACGAAGAGTGAATGTATTTTTTTAATAAAACGATGAAAAGGTGGCATTTTGTCAAAACTCTAATGAAAACTTCCTCTCTAGATTCAAATTTAAATGGAATAAGCTCAAGAAAACTCGACTAAATCTAATAATTTTGTAATTAATACCAAACGATCATGAAAAGAGCTGATTGCAGAATCGAGACGAAGGATATCGAGATGTGTAATGTTAAATTAGTGACTTATTAAGTTCCCAGGACGTTCCTATCACTATTACTCGACTTTATGGAACATATTTATCTAAAAAATGGGTAATATTTTGGAAAAATACATTTTACGAATTTAGTTGTCATAATTGAACTATGTCTCCAATTTAAGCCGGTCTTTGGCTATGCCGAAGACGACACAAAATGATGCAATGATTAGGCTCAACTTTCAATATTGAGGGTTGCATCTGAAGCACGCCAGCTATTTGGCCTTCCCTCACTTCATCTTGTGATAATAGAAGGAGCAAGGATGGAGTTATTTGGGTTGCAGTAACCTGAGCAACAAAACAGTTAAGTATATCGTAGCTGCCGCTATTTCATTTATGAAAAAGTACGATATGGCTACTAAACTCATCCCCGGTGAAGATACCCAACAGAAATATCTGGCAAAGCCAACAATGACGGTTAGAACTAATACACAGAGTGGTAGAAGACTAGGAAAGAAACAGAAGCAGTGACACAAGAGGTTCCATATAATTAGTCATACATTTATCCTATCCTACAATGAGCCAGTAGGAATAAATACAAAAGTGATGCTATTAACATTCAAACTGACGGCCTGGCAATGGCAACTTTGACTGTCGTTGAATTTGATATCTAGTAAGCCAAATTTATTTGGCATGTGTTTAGATACAACACGCTTCTTCAAATCTATATTTAAATTTTTCAGTCACTTATCACTCCTAGGTTCGATCTTTGATGAAAAGAAGTTAGCTATATAAGGGTTGACATGGGACCATAATTCTGTTGTCGTCTTTTTCAAAATCGGGATGAAGTATCGGTTACACTGATGTTGTATTGGTTTTATAGTGGAAAACTTAGAGCTGTTCAAATTTATATTGTTTTTACGGCTCTTACATACCTTAAAAAATTCAACTTTTACCATTATTAGTTTTTTGTTAACGTAATTACAATCAGTTTCCATTTTTGTTGGTGCTAGATATTTTTCGTGAATTGGAATGACTGTGTTCGTACAGGTACTGTTACAAACAGTTTACGAAGCGTTGTAACTGTTCGTGCAGTGAGATACAAAACAAGATTGATATGATATTGACATCATTTTAACTTGTGCTGGTTAACTAATGGAACTTAACTCAAAAATATTGACATATTGGTTTCATTTTTTCATAATTAAACTCCTATGAACTGGAAACAAAAACAAACAAAATACTCATATACAGATTGCGAAAATTCTAATTGCGATATACTATTTACACAAGTAGGTACAACAAGGAAAATATCAGAAAAAATACTCAAAAGAGAGAGAAGAATAATTGTAAAAGTTATTCCCAATTTTTGTCGGCAACAATGTTGAATTCCAATAATTGTTAAATCGAAACCAATGTATGGATTTTATTTAGGTATTGCAGATTGTAATTGGTACAAATTCTTTTTGAACTACAATATTTTATCTACAACTGTCATATAACGGGTACGATTTGACACTATTTTCATTGTCATAATGACGTATATAACCGCACTAATGCGTTTTTGAATACATTACCGGTAATAAGAATCTAGAAGAATAATTATACCAGAATTAAATATTTAAAATAACACTGGAAGCTGCATTTTCAATTTCCGAAAAGAGATATTGTCTTCGCTAGAATTCATTTTTATAGATTTTTGTTCATTCAACCTTTGAGAATTTGATGACATTTATTTATTTTATTTCCACAGCTTTGTTTGTCTTTGTTGCTATGGTCGCAAAATATGATACACAGTACCTTATGTTTGCAGTCAATATTATCAAAAATACGTTGGATTGGAAATTTTTTTCTAATTTCATAATATAGGTAGGTATCTACTGTTAATAATTCTAATAAACAGTTGTAGATAAAACTTTGTACGTAATACAGAATTATTAACGCACTTGTGTGATTACATGACTCGTCGTGCAAACTTCACATACGTGCGTTAAAATGTCCATATACCATATAATTACGTAAATAACTATTATTCTTATTTGTGTTGATCTCACTTATTTCTCAAAAGTCAATAATATTTCCAATCCCGATTTTCTGAAATATTCGGCCGAAAAAATTCTCAAATCAATTTTTACAAAAAAGTACTGATATATGTATTTCAATAAAATGCCAAAAACCAGATATCGGCGCACCACCCCATTGGACAAAAATTAACAATTACGTCACCATGTTCGCATATTCAAAAAACCAGGATTCAAATTTAAAAATAGACCTTTTGAGGATTTTTCCAACCAGAGGATTATTTGCAAAATAATGAATTTTTTCCATGACTTAGCCGCTTCCTGTAGGTATATATGTCGACTTTTCTCATCAAAAAAATATTCGTTGGATTTCATATTTTGAAAATAATCTTCAAGCATAAGTAATATTCCAAATAAATCAATTTATCATCAATCCTTTGACTGGCTGTTTACTTTCATCAAACCAAACAATGCCCATGCATGTTAAACTACGGTTTTAGTCCGTGTACGTTAAAATTGTCAAGCTACACACCTTAATGTCACGTTCTTTACTACCATTATCGATTCTGGGTAGATAATTAGTAGCCTATCTGTATAACTTGAACGTTCCTTTGGCACCAGAATATCAAATTGATTTATAATCACAGCTTGTAGATTTAAATTACCATCTATTCAATCAATTATGAAAATGACTGAAAAACATGTAGGCATCCATTATTGACAAGTTAAGCAATTAATTTGAAACAACATCCAGTCTAGTTTCACGGAAATAACGTTGATGGACGACTCTTAAAATGAACAATGATGGTAGAACAATACCCACCGCCTGACAAAATTATTAAATTCAACATAATCCCAACAGAATTATGAAAATGTTGATGTTTCGAGATCGCTGACCCAAAAGTAAAACAGGAAAATGTCAGTCCGCAAATATCAATTTGGAACATTGAATTTATAACCCTTGGTTACAGTCGAGTGATGCCTCCATTATGATCTATCAAAATTAGTGTCCGTATTTTGCTGTTTAGTCTCGATCGCAGTTTGCTTGGCCAATAAACTAAACACTACAATGGCATGTTGATTTGATTACTAGTATATCAGTGGTAGATGGTCTGTCGATTAGTTTTATTTATTATACGTTCTAGATATCCCATTATACTGGATTATCACCTTATAGATAAGACTACATTGTCTTGAGATATACGTAATAAAGCTTCACATAAAAGTTATTAGGAGCAATTTTGTAAGCAAATGTTAAATTTTAACACTCAGTTAAAAATAAGACAATCTTCTAACCCATTTTTGCTGGTCTTTATGTATAATAAGCTTTAAAGTATTAACGGAAAACTCTTCATTAAACACCATACATGTTGAAATTTGAATCATAATCTTGACAATGTATAGATTAAAGCATTTCTAAAAGGGGAAACGTCGTCAAATTTAACGGCAAGCTGCTAATTTTTAACCACTTCTTATAGAATCAAGCTTCACATTTTGAAATTATATTTCCATTATACAGAGTGTTTTAGACCTACATCATATTAAAGCTATAGATTTTTGAATGGAACACCCTATATATTAAATTAAGTCGCACAATCTACAATCAACTCAATAGAAAGATGAGAACAGAAGTTCTTTTAAATCACTGTATGTGATCCAAACAAATAAGCATTGTTTAGTGTATACACCGTTTCACGTAAGAAGAGCCATCTGAAGTTTGCCAGCTGTCTAAAGCAGAAATCTTTGTTACCTCGTAAAGACCGTTTTTTGCCGATAGCTATTTGATTATTGACATGTGAGGTTGTGTTTAAAGCAATCATTCACTATCGAATATTTTTGAATATTTCAAGGCTTAGCTAGTTTATCTGTGAGTGTTGTGTGTTTTATTACATCTAAGTCGATACCTCCTCAAAAACTTGTTGGTGTTGGATGAAAAATTATTCACAGTCAGGGCAGACAGATTCTAGTTTGGTGTTAACCTACAAAATGGGAAAACGTCACGCTACTGATTTAATGTCGAATATCAATTCTTCAATGTGTTGCTGGTTTTGACAGCAAGTTCACGCATACGACTGCCACTTAAAGCGGGTTATTCTTACGTGGAACGGAATCTAGTACTTCAATTCTACGCACCTGGAGACTACTGTTTCTAAGGAAATGACTCTGTGCCCTCGAACAGGAACCACGTGGATGTCACAAACCAGAATTTTGGCGTTGATTGTAATAAACATCTCATTCCATTCCTCCTTTCCAAAACAAGGATAACAATTCACAGAGCAAAGGTCCCAACTCCTGTGCTGTGTGATGAAGGGTTGACGTGACTGAAAAATCATATTAAAATTTTCGGGTGATGAGAGAAATACTTATCTCAAGTTTAATTATTGCTAGAAGAATAAATTTCAGTTGCCGTCGGTTATATTGGATATAGACCTTTTTTTATCGGGTCCAACTATTACCTACATTACTTAAAATAGAAAGGCGAGTTCACAGTCTAGATTCTTCCTGAATATTTAATATTCCGAGTGATATTTTTTATCGCTGAAGTTGATTTGCATCTCAAGGGACCCAAATCTACTCAAATTGATCACTCTACTGTTGCTTACATGTGAGATTCTACATCAGAAAGATAAATATTTTCCGAACCTCTATTTCAACTGATACTATACTAGTAGTTTTAGTACTGTGTAACTGTTCAGAACTTGTTGCTTACCTGTGAAACTATGTATAGTAAACACCACTATTTATAGATTCAATTTCACATATCACCCAACGATTTACCATAATGGGGATATAATTTAACAAATAGATGGAAATTTAAGTTCAAATTTCCCCACGATATCTACTACAGCTGAATAGAACAGCCATGTAATATTTGGTTAAAATCAAAACAAACATATGTCACATTGACTTGAAAATGAAAAAGACCGTTCACTAAGAACGAACATCTACTTCTCGGGCTATATGCCCCGACAGACAATGGATTACAGCTCCAAACTAAACGTCAAAATAACGTCTATAAATTCGTTTCCATGGTAACTCTACCAACTGACTTACAAGGCTGATACAGTGTGACACATTTTGTTTGGAAGCACCAACCAATTTTGATTTAATTCTCTTTGTTACAAACAATATTTTGGCACAAATTTCAATACTCAATTATTAGAAATTTTCAAAGCCCTCATGTTGATTTTCCTTTGCCAAAAAAGACGAAAGTACATTAGGCATTCCCTTTATCGAATATGACTATACCACTGGATCCAGAATCATCACAAATTAAACCACCCTAATTTTATGAAAAAAAAATTCATTAACTATAAAGTTATTACAACATTAATTTGGGAAAAGTGGTATTTCAATTGATCTCTTACGTAGAATGTAGACAAATTTTAAATATGGCTACGTGGTAAGCAAAAAATAGGACTCGAAGCAGTCGAAGCCGATAGCTTAACCCGTTCTGGAGTTATGGCTTCTGTAAGTAGTGTGAAATTATGCTTAATAATTTGGATTGTTGACAAAATAGTCTATAAAAACACGGTCATTAAAATTTCTTGCCTGCAATTTATTTTTAAATACCTACGTTAGGTCACTGCTCCAGTCTAAATGACTACTCTTTTGATTTAGTGCAGCAAATACAGCGATCTGGATGTCTCCGATTAAATATTTCTGTTACTTCTCGTTCACTTAATTTGACATTGTAACCACACATCATTTAGTACTTACTATTTCATGCAAATGTTGCTGACTGACATAAATGAAATGTCAAATCCAAGCCTATACTTGCGACTTTTGGTTTAAATTTTGTGACAATGGCTTTAATAGGTATGGACATAATAAAGCTGTGGACATTACAAAAACGAAGCTGCAAATTTAGAGTTAAATCCCTATCACTTCGGTCAAAATGTATTATAAGTTATTTTTAAGAGTTATTTGTATTTCCATGGCATACTCGTTGATTTCATTTGGTTAATAAATGAAATTATTAAGCTCAATTTTACTGAAGCTATAACTCTAGAATGAGTTGACTTATCGGCTTCGAATTTTCATTGTGCAATATGAATCAAAGTCCTAGTTTTTGTTTGCCATGCTGCCATATTTAAAATGTGTCTACATTCTACGTAAAAAATTAATTGAAATATCACTTTTTCCAAATCATGTTGTGATAGCTTTGTCGTTAATAGACATTTTTCTATAATTTTGGAAGTTTAAATTTGTTGTGATTCTGGATCCAGTGGTATAGTCACATTTGAGAATAAAGTAACTAATGTACTTTCGTCTTTTTTGGCAAAGAAAAATTAAAATAGTGGACCTTGGAAATGGCAATTAATGTCCGTTTGTAATTATCAATGATTTAATACAAGTTTAGTCAATTTTTTAGGATCCTAAATAAATGATAGATACCTACATACACATTCATCATCAATTTCGAAATTGACAAAACTTGTCCCATTTTTGTTCAATTTTAATTGATAGAAAATATTTATAGAACCAGTCCTATTTTCTATCAATTAAATGACAACTCGGGGCAAACACAGGGTAAACTTTATTTTAAGGTTATTGATTTTTTTTTATTTTTCATGATGGTGGTGACACTGGTTCTGCTACATAACCAAAGTTTATTCAGATATTATAATATATTACATTGTTTATTGAGGGGTGAGAATGTTGTGTATGTTAAAATTTTTCGTTCAAGCTATTTTAAATATCAAAAATGTCGTGGTCTCATGATCAAGTACTTCGACTTATTGAACTATATGAAGGGAGACCTTGCCTTTACATAGTTAAAAGTTCTCATTATGAAAATAAGAGCATGAGGGCTTCTCTTTTATATAACTCCTAACTACTCCTATATTAATAAGAGTTTCTGCTGCTAACAATAAAAAATCTGTGTCCATTGTTGTCTGATACCTATTTAAATTAAAAAACTCAAATTCGTTGATAAAATCTAAGAAGTGACAGGCTACTAACAAAATCATACTACCCATAATCACAACCTAAGTAAGTGACTTAAACATGGTGTGTTGCAAACACATATTTTTCTTGTCAATATTTTAGTGTCCTAAGCTTAGGATCCTAAAAAATTGACTAAAACTTGTACTAAATCATTAATAATTACAAACGGGCATAAGCTATGAAAATATTTGCGCTAGAATACTGTTTTTGATACTGAATCTTACAAAAAAAATTGAATTGAAGTCGGTCGAGAAATGCGGGTTTCAAAGGTATGCTTCCAAATGAAATGAGTAACACTGTATGATATATCCCATTTTTTTTAGAACTCAAGCGTAATTTTTGTAATACGTGCTAGTCATCACGTATTAGTATATTTACTCAACATCCAAACAGTAGGTACCTAAATGCAATTTATATACTAGTAAGATAGTAGAAAAACGATTATTCCAACTTGTCACATAATGTTTGAAAACTTAAATTGCCAAAAATTGAAATTCTTGGAACAAACAAAAATGTTCATTCATAATATCTCTCTAGTTTCCCTTGGTTTCAAAATTAATACAAACTCTGTACTAAAATTCCCACAAAACATGCTAACAACAAAACATAAAAACTCACGTCGCCTGCTCTATGCCACAATTTAAACGTACAATTTTCAAATAAGCTCCGTTAGAGGAAAATAATTAGGAAAAGCCTATTTATATCCGAGACACGTACACAGTTTATTATTTGTCGTGCTGCAGGCTGGCTGAATGGAAGCCGCATGTATCCTGTTTCACATAATACACTACCTTTCTGGCAACGTTACATGACAATGTAGGTACAACAGTGTACCTACACGTTCGTACGTCTAACTTCAAAGCGTTCCTTGCTACTCTCTTTTATGGTTTGAGAAATGCCGAGAATTTTACTGAAAATTTATTCCATATTCTAAATTACTGACCTATTTTTAAAGGTTAGTGGAATGTCTGTTGAGAAATTCAATACTAGCTTTAGTACATTATAAAGAGTTTTCCTTAATAGTTTACAGCAATTTTCAGATTGAATTGAAAAATTGCGTTGTGCTATTTTTATATCAAGAATTGGCAAGGCTGGTTTTGTCACAAAAATTTTACGCTCCATAAAGTTTGATATTTTCAGCGTAAACTTTCTTTGAATGTTTTGACGAACCAGTTTAATTAATATATAGTGAATGTTTGGAGTCATTTTTATTTTATTCTTTCAAATTTATTGAAAATCTGTTGGTAATAAAAACGTTAATTAATTAAGTTATAACTTCACAGTCAATTTATAAAAGAAAACGTGAAAACATATAATTCCAATTACAGAAAATCCAGCACAAAATAGTCTTACGCTCTCGAAATAAATAGTATCTATCTTTTCATATTAATACCTCTAATTATTAGAATTGTACGACGCTAGTTAGAGTCTTAGCTCAAAGCTTTTCACTAAAAATATAAGTAGGTAAGTACGTCGTTGAAAGCAGACTTGAAAGTGCCGTTCGAATTTAATGAAAACTTTGTAAAAAGTTTTTTAATATTTTCGTAAAATACATCAGTTTCATTTCTTACTTGCTTTTCGAAGTACCTCTTATTCTCATTGCCAATGTAAGCTTGAATAGTACTTATAGCTAGATCGAATTCACTTATATAATTGAAAATATCTATGTTGCCAGTATTTTACCATGAGCTTACTTATCAAACTTGGCCAATGTTCGGTTCTTAATGAAGTATATAGTGTGGTCCAAATTAAGATGGAACATAATTTGACCTCTTATAACATTTGTCCACTACCAGCTTTGGAAGTTGACAATTACTGCTTCTTCTAGCCAACTGAGAAGTTGAATTTCGCTATTAGTGGTTTATAATTTTTGTTATTATTAACTTGGGTCAATAATGGACCAATTCAAATATTTTGAGAACTCAGAGATAATAGTTCAACAAAACTTGAGCAACATAATTTTGTATACCAAGGAGATTGTCTTTAACATATTAACTCCTTGGAATAACCTATCAAAATAGGATTATTTGATAACCTATCAAAATAGGATTATTTGAAAAAAAAATGCCATTAGTTTAAAATTCGCGCTCAACCAAAAATGACATAACGAGTACGTTCTTAATATAACGAAAACTGACAGTGTATTTGTCATTCAGACGACGGGGTAAACGCTTCTCGTGCTGTGTTTGCGAAATATATCCAATTTTTGTATTAAATTTGGCTAGTAGTATACACACCATAATGGTAAACGCTGAGCGCTGATATCAAAAACATTTGACATTTGCTCTGGAATATGCAGAATTAAGTCTCATTCATCGTTTTCATAACTTTCTCTTCATCCCTCAGTGCACGACTTTCCAGCAACGCTAAATATTTAGTATAACTTTCACTTGTCTATGAAACTAAAATATTGGAGCCGTTATCAACTGGAATTATTGATCATCAATTTTCGGCCACAGGGCATTGATGAAACGTTTTTTCAGCTGAATAAGCTGTAACTGAAATCATTGTAATTATCTAATTGGGGTAGTTAGGCAAATATACAAGTTTGCATTCCATTTGTTATCAATTGTTTGTTTGGTGCTATGCATGTATCATGTCTTTGCTAGAACAGTCCAATTCCATCGTTCTATTGCACGTTGAATCCAATTAATTCATCACACATTCCATGAATATCGCTTTAAAGCCTCGTTTGATATTTTTTTCCTTTTCAAACACACACGTAGTTTTTTCACGTTTGTATACTTCAATTCAGTAGTAGTGTTATAGTTTAATCACAAATCGCAACGTTAAGCATACACATTTCAGTCTATTAAAGCGAGCAAACTCGGTGTCAACAAAAAACAAATTAAATGTAGAAACGCCGTTTGAAAATAAATCTGTTTTTATTCCAGAATTTTTAAAACGTTATCTCATGGCGATTTAATTAGTGCTTCTAACAAATTTGATTCAATTATGATAAGTAATGTGGATTAACTATTTCTAGTTTAATCACGAAATTTTGAAAATTAGCAGAATTGATTGATTGAAGAAAAAATTCCCCTTTTTGGCCTGTCGTTGAAAAAGTATTTATTTTTGAATCCCTATGGTTGGCATTCAATTTTCAGACACTGTTTTTCTTGATAAATTCCTTTTTTTTTCCTATTATACGTTTTAAACAAAACATTGGTAGAATTCCATACTTAGGCACTTTTGCATTTTATTCTCATGTAAACATTTAGTAGGTAATACTTTTGTCAATACTCAATATCTCAAAATCCCGTATTTATGCACTGTATAAATTGGAAATCTTTCATTATACCATCACTCGTTTGACAAAGCTACTCTGTTAGCGAAACGCGTCACAAATTGATTTTTAAATTTAGCTCAAATTAAATAAAGATTGAAACAAAATAATTATTAATAATACCTAGTGACTTTTATTTGGGTTTTTTCAACTTACTGGCTATTTAGCTTTCAAGACAATTACAAGATGTAACCCGATTTATGTAAAGCGCGGATTTATATTCAAGTAAAATTGAAAAAATATGCACATTTATATTCCTTGTTGACTCATCCCCAAAAAACAATTTGTTTCGCACATATTTAGCTTTCGTCGATATTGTGATTTTTAATAATGTTTGATATAAATTCACAGAGTGTTTGTCTTCAAACGAGTCCTCCATATCACTAAAGTACCAATGTGACGACGCTGTAGGTCTCCTCACTCTCCGTAACAGCCAGCTCGCACGCATAATATTGATATCATTATTTTTCGTTTGTTGTCTCTCTTCTCTGTCTGTGCATTGGTCGAGCTGTTTTAAATTTACCAATCAGCTTCACTAGGTATTCCTAAATTGCCTGTTTCAACCTGAAACATTTCAAGAGGTCTTGTAGGTGAATTGAATGTGTAGCAATTATTCATAGCTTTCAAATAAGTCCTTAAAAATCTGGATATCAGTACCAAAAAAATGTTACAGGTAAAATATGACCTTTTTTCGCTTCACGTTAATCTTTAACTGGTAACTATAGCTGACAAATGACCATTTAATGTCAAAAATTTAATCCCGAAACTTGACAGCTGTCAAATGAGAAATGGAAAATTGCTCAAAAAAAGGATATTCTTATATTTAGTTTATGTCGCTTGCTTGAAATTTGATGAATAATTTCTAGCTTGGAATCTGTCAAAATTTAAAATGTAAACAGTTTGTTAGATTAGGTTAGGCTGTAATTGTATTCAACGGCCAAAAAAAGCCGTAGGTACTTATAAATTCTGGTGAAAATTGCAAAAGCTTTTTTCTGGTTATTCAACTTGCTTAATATTGTTTATTTATTGTTCATAACTAACTTCATGCAAATTACCACAGAATCAAACATGTATTATCGAGCACTCAACAACTGTCTTAACAATCTGTAAAAAGTTTTATGTCCATCCTAACATTCTCGAAATATTTTTCGATGTAATGAAAACTTTCACTTCATTGATTGGATTAACATTACAATAGCGCTTATTGAACATTCACCTCCACTGTTGACAGTAACTATTTAGCTGGATAGCAATCTGTATTGGGAAACATTACCCCAGAAAATGGTTGTTCATTTTCAAATATGAAAAACCCTATTTAAATTAAACGCAGTTTCCTGTAACAATTGTCAGTGTGTTATAAAATATATGTCAAGATAATAATACTATTATGATACCTTAAAAATTTGAAAAGAAGATTTCAAAAAGTAACCTTCCACTAAGAAGCAACATCTGCTTCTCGGTCTATGTGCTCAAGAGACAGATAATGAATTACATATCTAAGTAAAATGGAGCTGCGATATCTTCACGATATTACCAAAATCATTCTGGTTTGTGGCTCACACCTATTCAGATTTCACCAAACAAATTCAGCTTCTTAACAAAGCCGATTATTTTATTTGGTGAATGATATTTCAGGTCCGAGGGCGAGAGAGAGACCCTGCCAAACATAGGTACCTGATTCGAGCTGCGACGGGGCAGGCACAAATTATATGCTCTGCTGTTTCATCATCTTCAAAACAAAGACGGCAAGTCAAATCTTCCGACAGTCCAAGTTTTAGCATATGATGATTCGGATGACAGTGGCCTGATAAAAGGCCTGTTAGACAACGTAGGTCATGCCTGCTATGGTCTAACATTTGTTTGGAGACATACTTCGAAGGATGTATGGAAGCCTTTGAATGAACCAATCCTGGTAAATTATGCCAGAAGTCCAAAGCTCTTCTTGCTGTCCAGGTATTTAGTGTTTGTTTGGCAAAACTTATTGCGATGCCAATTGTAGGTTCTAGTCCGATAGAAACACGTGCGGCACTCTCCCTTTCAAGAAAATCTGCCTTCTCGTTTCCTTCCATGCCAGAATGGCCAGGGATCCAGACCAATACTTTATTGAGTTCTCCTATTGAGAAGAGTCTTTTTTGGCAGTCTAAAACCAATTTCGACGTTACACGGCGAGAGCTAAGTGCTTTTAAAGCCGCTTGGCTGTCCGAGAAAATTTTCATTGTTCTATGTATGAGATTGGCTTGCTCCACTCTCTCCACATATGAAACAATGGCGTGAATTTCCGCCTGAAATACGGTTGCATAGGATCCTAGAAAGGTTGAAATTTCTGTCCTGGGTCTGCGCCCGTATACACCTGAACCAAAGCCTGAGGGTGTTTTTGAGCCGTCTGTGTACCAACAGCTGTCTGCTCTTAATAGTTCATTCTTACGGAGGACCCATTCATCTTTATTTGGAATTAGGACGGTGTAAGGCAGGTCGTAGTTTACTGTTGGAGGCATTATGTCAGAGGTCATTCCCAGAATACTGTGACTTTCACTGTCCGCTAGTATTCTGCTTCGTTCTGCACAAGCCTGATTTGTGCATTTAGAAATTTGTACAATTCTGTATACTGTCCATCTAGCCCCTCTTTCCAAAAATATATTGAGAGGAGGTAGGTCCAGAAGGATTTCCATGGCTGCTGACGGTGTTGAGCTGATAGCACCAGTGATTGCCAGACAAGCCTGTATCTGTAAACCAGAGAGCTTTGCTTGGGCCATTCGCTGTAAAGCTTTTGGCCACCAGGCAATAGCTCCATGTGTGATCATTGGTCTAACGATCATCACATATATCCAATAGATATGTTTGGGTCCCAAGCCCCAAGATTTTCCACAGATCTTGCGACATGTCCACAAAGATAGTCTGGCCTTATGGATAACTTTTTCCAAGTGAGCGTTCCAAGTAAGTTTCTTATCTAGGATAATCCCTAAATATTTTACTTCCGCTGCAAATGGAATAACCTCACCATTGTAGGAAAGTGGTGGAAGATCCTCCAACTTCCTTTTTCTAGTGAAGGGATAAGTTTGATATTCGTAAATCAGTGAAGAAGCCTCACAATCCGTAAGTTTGGTGAAAAGTTTTAATATA
Source organism: Galerucella pusilla (assembly GCA_910591695.1). Classification (NCBI taxonomy): domain Eukaryota; kingdom Metazoa; phylum Arthropoda; class Insecta; order Coleoptera; family Chrysomelidae; genus Galerucella; species Galerucella pusilla. The sequence continues at coordinate 82,112 of CAJUYI010000585.1, read as the reverse complement.
GAGCTGATTTTTGTTTTGTTTGTGTCGGAACTGCAAGTGATTTATTAATTTTCTGCATAATTAAAGTACATACACATTCAAACAAAAGCTTGAAGTTGAATTTAATTAAAAGACTTCTTCCTTCCGCTAAAACTAATAACTTGGAACAACTGAGAAACAGTTCCGGTAAAAAAAAAGTTGTTTGAGAAATAGTAAATTTATCATTAATATTTTGGAAAATAACGTGATCGGTTGATGCTTTAAATAAGACATAGTGATATTAATTGGAAAGTTGGTTAGGTTTGTGGTGATAGCCAGGGCTTCTTAAACTTTTTTATATAGCGACCCCCTTCAAGCTTAGGAAATTTTAAACGACCCCCTCCTCCATATAATGAAATATATATTAACCGTAGATGTAGATGTAATATCGCACTATTTTACAATTTAAATAAAATAAGGATTAAAGAATACATACCCATTCATTTCACATATATATAATTGGAAACGTTGACGGGATATCGGTCGTAATAAAACACAATAAATAGAATGACATAAAACTATATATATATATTTATTCAATAGAAAAAATAAACTTTTGTAACAATTTTTTTAATAGAAACATATTATTAACATCAAACAATATTAATGTGACGGATGTGATTGTTTATTTTTACACAAATAATTAAATCTAGGCTGAATTTGAGTTAGTGCAGATCGTAATAAATTTTCAACGTTTATTAAAGTTGAACGGTATTTTGATTTTATGTAAGTAAATGTGGAAAATGCTGATTCACATAAATCTGTTGTACAAAATGGCAGTAATTTGTTCATTGCCATTTCCGATAGTAGGGGATATTCTGATTTGATTTCTATCCAAAATTCATGCACAGGCACTTGAGAAAATCTGAGTCGCAAGGTAGTATCACTTGTTAATTCGGCAAATTCTTCTTGTGCTTTTAAGTTTAAAAAATTAATTCCTTCCATTTCAATTGAAAATGGATTGCAAATCCATTGTTGTGTATCGATATCATTGGGAAAATACCTATGCATGTAAACTTCCATATCCTTCAAATGATTAACTATAATTTTTGTTTTCAAAAAATAGTTATAATAAAACTACAATAGTATTTTGTATGATTTTTATTTGTATTTATATTTGTACGTAGTGTGTATACTAATTTTGAAATTTTATTTATAATGATTGAAAAGTATCAGATCTTTGCGACCCCCTTTCAGTAGTCTCGCGACCCACAGTTTAAGAAGCCCTGTGATAGACTATATTGGATCCTTCATTACGGCTCGCCAGAGTTTATTGTGGATAATTTTTTACTGGATATAGTAACCAATCAAATTACTTAATTTCAAGTCATGTGTCAAATTTCATCCAATCACCGCTGTATTACAGAGATAATACCCTACATGTGGTGTTTTCAGTGTGGTGTTTACTTTTTATTAAACATTAATTAAACGTCAAACTGACAACTGGATTGAAAATGTCGCGAAGATTAGGTATTGCATCTAACGATTAATTAATTTACCAATAATTGTACTTTTCACAACTGTAGTTTTAAATAAAAATGAATACTATTGGATTGAAATTGATGAAGTTTGTATTGAAAATTATTAAACATCAGATTGGCAATCAATTTTTTGAAAGCTACAAAGTGAAAAATAATCTTATCGAATACTCCTCGGGTCTTGATAAATTTTGTCGTAGAGAATCCTTCAAGCGTGTTGCTAAAAGATAATATTATCAAGCAACACGCTGTCAGCATTCTCTATGACAAAATTATCTCGGTATTATCAAGACCCTAGGGGTATTTTATGTCTGTGCTTTCGCTTGACCCATTTGAGATTACCTTCTACTTTCCTGTCCTCCAGAGTGTGCCATTTCTTATCCAAATCCCCTTTCACCTGCCCCCACCTTTTACATCTCCCCCCCATCGAGTAAATTTCTCTCGCTGATCGTGCCTGCTAGCGCTGAGCTTTAGCGAAGCTTGTCAGTACGCTTCTATTTTTCAAATAGTCCAAATAGTGTGTCAACAAAGTACAAAGTATTCAGTACGTTAAGTGTTACGATCGTTTTAGTGGAAATAGTGATTACAGTGTTTTAATGGATATTTCTACGGTAGGTAACAAAATGTTTCTTTTTCAGCAAATTCCTAATATAAAGGCGTTAAGCCGGCACAGTGCCGGTTATCCATTTTGCAGCCATTCAGCTCAAAATGATATACTTACTAGTGCCATAGGATGGTCTGAGTATAAGGATATAGATCCTAACTGCCTGTATAATTTAATTTTACTGCCTTCTGGGGCTTAGTCGTTGAACCAAAGGGCTCAATTTTTCGGCCCTCTCGGCTCGATTTTTTGGCAGCCACCACCCGATCATCGGTCGGTACTGTCCAGGTGGCAGCCGTCGCGTCCCAAATTTGCAGCTGCCTAGCTCAAATTTGCAGCCGTCACATCAGATTGGGAGCCGTCACGGCCCAATTTTACAGCTGTCACGGCCCTTTTTTACAGCCGCCACGGTCCAATTTTACAGCTGGCATGGCCCAAATTTGCAGCCGTATTGTTGGCCGAAAAGACTCATTTTTTAAGCTGAGCACCTGAGCAGGCCTAATTTCTTCGTTTTTGTTTTTTGAAGAATGCTGTACAATCTGTACATTCTCAATTATAATACAAATTATTTCATAAGAAGTAGATTTTTATGACTTTCTTCTTGCCTTTCAGATGGCAATTAACACCAAAATCTCAACTTTAGGAGATTTGTATATTCAAGATTTTGAGGATGATGAAGATGGTGTCTTAAAGAGACTAAAACAACTTGCTTCAGACAATCTACCAGATGGTTGGATGGAGTGGAAAGTAGCGATGTCAGATGGAAAAGAGGATATTGATCCTCAAGTCTTAAATAAAGTACGATTTGCTCTTCCGACAGTTGGAATTGCTCTGGCATTCAATCCGGAGGCTACAAACCTTATGGAAAAACCTTATCGAGACATGAAGAAGAGAATGCTTAGATGGAACTTTTGTAGAGGTCTTATTTTTAGTCCAGCGTCGTTAGCTATTCAAATAAGAAGTTCATATATACAACATCAATCAGTATTACAATCAATAAATAATATAAAGCACCTCTTCATTAATAGGTGGGAGGCTTCAAGGCAGCTAGCAGGTGAAAAATCGGATCAAGACTCCGACTATTGTACACCTGAAACAAGAAAAATGACCGTTTCATCTAGAATGGATGCCTTAGAAGCAAAATTCGACAAGACTCAAGAGACATTGGAATCGATTTTAAGAAACGTCCCTAACAAATCAGAACCAGACGAAGAGGTTAATATCCATTCAGATCGCTCTGTGTACGGTCCAGAAGATGAAAACTCTGACGAGGGGATGGATGACGAGAGTCAGTGTTCAAGTTGGAAGGCACCTGTCCTAGTATCTGTACAAAATAAAGAAAATGTTTCCGATTTTGATTTTTCGCCCACAACAAAGGAACAAGAGCCCAGTATTCCAGAACCACAAGCAGACATAAAAAAGCAAGGAATAGACTGCCAACGGTTTGGATCACAGGCTTGGGATAAAATTAGATATTCGGAAGTACAGAAGAAGCTTCATGCTTCGCCTGTGTTTTCTCAGCTTTTGGTTAACCATGGGCTCAATAATTTTGCAAATCAATATATCGATTTTTTAGCCAAAACCGATTCTTCCTTGGGTACGCTCTGTCATGCTATATTGAAACAAAGACAATACTTTCAAGAAGGTATATCAGAAGTTATAAAGAAGCACCCAGCTGCAGCGAGTGATCTTTCTTCAATTTTTGGGGATCAGAAATCTGATTTCCGAGCAATTACGGATGACATTCTGCAATATTTGTGTGGCAAACGAGCAGAAGTGATAGATTTAAGAAGAAAGTATCATTCAGGGTCTATTCCTACTATAGCTCCGCTATTGCAAAAGGTTCCGCCATCAGCTACTCATCTGTTTGAGGAAGAAAGATTTGAATCTCTTCGAAGAGAACACCCATTTAAAGTTCAGGGTACAAAAAGGCGCTTCGTTCAGAGCTTTCAGACCGAGGCCCGGTCAAGGAAAATTCCCAGACTTTCTCAACAGAAGACACCTTATCGCTCCAATCGAAACTCCGAGAGATCAGCTAAGCCAAAAGAAAAAATTCAGCAGGAAAAAGAGAAATTTCGTTTTCATAAAAAACCCTCTTTTCCCAAAGAAAGAAGACAGCGTTTTTGACATGCCTTACCAAAAAACCTTCCAGGCTGGCCAGTTGAAAATGTTTGTCAATCAATGGAAGTGCCTAGGTGCCCCGTCGTCACTACTAAAAATAATAACTGGTTACAGGATTCCTTTCGTAAAGAGACCTCCCATAGTTCAGTTGTCAGAGAATATTTGCCATCGTTTTCAAACACGGCCTTCCCGTTTAATGGACACAGAAGTGAAAACAATGCTAAAATCTGGAGTCCTCAAAAAGGTGCAGCTGAAGACAGGTTTTCTCTCCAACATGTTCCTAGTACCCAAGCACGACGGGTCAAGTCGTCCAGTATTCAATTTAAAACGCTTAAATCAGTATGTCGCACTGAAAAAATTTCACCTAGTGAGTCATTACAAAATCCCACAATTTTTACAAGAAAAAGACTTCTTAGTAAAGTTAGATCTTTCTCAGGCGTACTTTCACGTTCCGATAAAGGAGTCTCACCAAAGATTTCTGGCTCTTTATTAAAGAAACGAAATGTATTGCATGACCTGTTTACCGTTCGTTCTATCGTCAAATCCAGAAACGTTTTCAAAAGTAACCAACTGGGTAGCGAGCTACCTACGAAGTCTAGGCTTAAGGATAATTGTATACTTGGACGACTGTCTAATAGCACACCAAAACCCAGATATTTTGAAGGATCAAGTTACCATGCAGTAAATATATTTGCGGTTCTAGGGTGGCAAATAAACTTCAAAAAGTCTATTCTCCAACCAGTAAAGGAATTGGAATACTTGGGAATTTTATGGAATCCATCGAGAAATCTAAAATTAATTTCAGAACCAAAACAGAACATTCTGCGCAAAAAGCTGAAAAATTTATTGAAGAGAAAAAGCCGGTCACGGAGAACAGCAAAATCAATTTTAGTAAGCCTGAATCTCTCGGGGTTTGCAGTACCACTTGGCCGTTTACACTGTCGTCGAATGCGAAGGCTCAGCAATCACCTCCCTTCAAATTATCCCGACAAAATGTTTCCCCTAAGAGAAACAATCATAAAAGATATTCAATGGTGGATCCAGTCAGTTCATTTGAGATCTCCCATTTTTCAGAAAAATGTGGACTTTCACCTGGCAACGGACGCATCCGAACTGGGGTGGGGAGCTCAATTGGGGGATATATTAATATCAGGTCAATGGACATCAATAAAGAAAGATTGGCATATAAACAGAAAAGAGTTATACACGGTTTATATAGTCATCAAGAAGAATCTGCAGATTTTGAAGAACAAGTCGCTTTTGGTTCAGACCGACAGTCGAACAGTACAAGCATATATTCGAAACGAAGGGAGGACAAAGTCACTGAATCTTTTCCTCCAGACAGAAATGTTATTAAAAATGACAAATCGATTCAATATACAGCTGACAGCCTGCTATATCCCAGGGACTTACAACTCGATCCCGGATTGCCTTTCCCGGCAGAAACAAATACCAGATTGGCATCTCTCCACTCAGATAACAAATATGATTTTTCAGAAGTGGGGTCAACCGGAAATAGACCTTTTCGCAACAAAGGTATCAGCAGTAGTTCCTCAGTATGTGACTCAATCAATGTACGACCCAGCAGCAACATTTGTGAACGCTTTCAGCAGAAATTGGAACTACCAGTTGGCTTGGGTGTTTCCTCCTCCAACATTAATCCCGAGAGTCCTTCAACATCTAAACAAAGCAGAAGGGATTTACATAGTAATTGCTCCACGTTGGGAGAAGGTATTTTGGCTCCCAGACTTACAGTCCCGAGCACTAGACTCACCAGTAAGAATTCCGAATCTTCAGAACAACTTGATGGACATGGAAACGAAAAGACCTTTGCCGAAAGCTCACCTGCTTTGTTTGGAGGCTTGGAAGGTTCGGGGTGGAGCGACCATATAGCCGGCTGGAATAAAGCGGATATTGAGTTATTGCAATCAGCATGGAGAAAATCAACTCTAAAATCATACAACGCCCCCTGGAAAAACTGGTGTCAATGGGCAAACTCCAACAATATCTCTATAAATAACCCTACTCCGCAAGAAGTGGCTTTATACCTAAGTTATTTATATCGAGTTAGAAAATTATCTTACAGTAGTATTTTAGTTTAAGTCTGTAATATCTACGTGTGCTAATCCTGTAAGAGGTTCTACCTTATCATCGCATCCCCTTATAAAGAAGATGTTGAAAGCAATTAGCTTAACAGCTCCAATCAAAAATAAAAACACGATTTGGGATATTGATAAACTTCTGGATTGGATTAAGGCAAACCCTCCTAAAATGGATAGCCTTTTTCAAATTTCGAGACACTTGGCTATTCTTCTTTTGCTTACTTCAGGTAGAAGAATTCATGATTTGACGCTTCTTTCGATAGATATCGACAATTTCCAGGATTTCGATAATTTTATTATTCTTTGGCCTATGTTTGGATCGAAGACTGACCAGGCTACATCGAGGCAGTCAGGATGGAAGATACTAAGAAACAAAAACCAAATATTAGATCTACGTTTCTGGATAAAGAAACTCATTGGGATATCTAACTCGAGACGAAAGAGCGTTAAACAGCTCTTTTCTCTTTTTATTTCCACAAGGGGAAAAGTAGCTCCTGCATCAAGATCAGTTATTGCAGGATGGATTCGAACTGCATTCAAAGAAGCAAGAATAAATGATTCACCTGGAAGTATTCGATCTGCTGTTGGTTCGAAAAGAGCATCAAATAATACACCAATTGATGAAATTCTTGCATGTGGCAATTGGAAGAATAAAGATAATTTCATAAAATATTATTTTGAAGAAATTGAAAAAGAGTGCGATTTTGAAAAAACTCTGATAGATGACAATCTCCTAAAATGTTTTCAACCTATTTGATTGTATTGGTTATGTTCCCATAAGTTATAAGAGACTGTTAATTTCTTTGATCTCATAGTTGGCTGTTTTTATATAAATTACTTTTCTCTTAGTTTATATATATATAAGAATTTTGTTTCATTTATTTTTGTAATAATAATGGATTTCAATAATCCATGGAATTTATTTAATAAATAAATGTCTTGAGTATATCTTTCTACAATTTAATTATTCTCACAGTACGCTTTTCGCTATCGTGCCGACAGATAACAAACACTTCTCAAATGGGTCAAGCGAAAGCACAGACATAAAATAAAAGCGTTTTTCCCTTGAAGAGTTAAAAACGCTTATTTTTGGTCTTGCTGAAGCTTGACCCATGGATTTAAGACCTTGTCGGCCAAATCTAGGTACTGACAAGCTTCGCTAAAGCTCAGCGCTAGCAGGCACGATCAGCGAGAGAAATTTACTCGATGGGGGGGAGATGTAAAAGGTGGGGGCAGGTGAAAGGGGATTTGGATAAGAAATGGCACACTCTGGAGGACAGGAAAGTAGAAGGTAATCTCAAATGGGTCAAGCTTCAGCAAGACCAAAAATAAGCGTTTTTAACTCTTCAAGGGAAAAACGCTTTTATTACTACTGATAACACCTATTCATATTTCAACCATTTAATGTTTATTATTCCAAGTCTAAGCACGGTACAGACTCTGCCAAACCTCAGAAACCTGTATATGCTCTAGTGTTTCATCATCTTCCGGACGAGGACGACACACTGGATCTTCTGTCAGTCCAGGCCTCACTCAATGATGATTCCAATAATAGACCAGTAACCAATGAGACAATATGTAGGCTACAATATTTCCAATGGAAGCCGTTTTAACCATCGAGAAGAGCGAGTAGATTAACGCTATTCCCCAAGGCTCAAACTGGATATAGACGCTACAGTGGACATTGAAAATCTTGTAATTTTGACGGAACCAGAATAACTAACTACTTATGGAATCCATGCACTTGGGAGTATTTCTTGGGTACCAATTTATTATAAAAAAGAAACATGGGATACGTTACATATCCAAGTGATACTAAGAATTGATAAGCGAGGGTTACGGCCGATTTCAGAATGAGTAACTAAAGTCCACTTTACGTAAATGAGACTTTACACTAAAGTCCACTTTAAACTAGTTAGTTGTTGCCATCGTTTGGTGCCATAATGAATATTAAAGTGTCCTTTCCATAGAGTATCTTTTAGGTAATTTTTAAAGTGTTGGTTAACCTGAAATTCATGGATTTTGACATGAAATAGAAAGATCTGTCATATTTGGCTCGTTTTTCCGTTCCTGACTAAATAAATGAGGTTGAGTTCTGTTGAAAGTTGTGGCGGTTGTATTATTTGCGAAAGCGATTTATTTGGAGAAAAATGGAAATTTTAAAAAATGATAAGAAAGTTCGCTTTTTCCCGAGAAGAAATGGAATTGAAAAATTTAAGCATTTCTTAAAATGCAAAACTTATGCAGGAAAGGAATGTATTACAACTAAAACAAATTTTCTTACGTATTTTATTTTATTGTAGAATAAATAAATTTGTTAATTCTATTATTGGTCATTGAATACAACACAACTCTATGGATTTCACAACTTGCTTATTAGTAGGTAAAGCAATTTGCTCTCCTATTTTTTCAGTAGATACAAAACAGTTTGTTAGTCGAGCTTATCATATTTTTCGAAACAGTCTGTTCTTTACCTATACACTTCTGGTGTTTTCATATAAATAAATTCTTCATCAGATGAACTTGAACTTGAACAAACATGAAAATTTTGAAGTTATATTGTAGGTAAATGACACTTTAGAGAGTTAAAGTCGAGAAATCGACACTTTAACGTTAAAGGATACTTTGAGTTTAAAGCATACTTTAAATTAGTTATGAAATCAATAATATAGGGTTGTCCAAAAAAAAACGGAATTTCCTTTTTTATTGATATTTTTTTTATTTATAGGTCGATTTTATTGATGTCGGTTTTGTTCGAAAGATAATTGATCAAGACACACTACTAATCTAATATTTCGCGTTTTGTTTAAAAAAACAAAATGGCGGACACATCCAAACTTTACCAAACTTTAAAACTGACTGGAAATTTTTTGTTTCGCACTGTATATGTTTGCGAATTATTTTACGAAAGTTCAGACATTTGTGAATATAACGAGAGGTCAAACATAGAAATCGGTCAAAAATTGTCTGATTTATGGCTCGAAAAAAACAAGTATGTTATTTTATGTTTCAATTTTATGTTTCCACTAATTTTTTTGTTCAGTTCTTGAATGTCCAATTTGTATAATGCTACGGTTTCCCTTTTTGAATATACGATGCTGTTATAGGTAGATGTTGCCAGTCGGACTCCCTCATGAAGGGTACCGTACCATTATCTATAATGATGAATATTCTGCTAAATATTTCAAACGTATACCTGTTGTCGTTATTAATATCAAGCAGAATAATTATTTAAAGATAAAATTAACAGTAAAAAAAATTTCCTCGCGGGGAATCGAACCCGGGTCTACCGCGTGAGAGTCTGGTATGCTTACTACTCAACCACCAAAGAATATGCAAATCGTTTATCTATAACGTCAAATGTATTACATAATTTTTGCTTAAAAGGAACTAAAGCTTCCACCGTGTGTCCCGCGACACGTTCTACCTTTTTTTAGATAACCAATGTGTCCTTTTGGTAATTTTGACAAATTCTGATAATTTGAATAGTAAGTTCGGGTAATTTTCATTTTTGCATCGGCAACACTGGACTACCAGTTCATAATTTGTTGCTTTTCATAGAAACTTGACCCTTATTTTTTATGACATTACTACAGAGCGAGCTACAGAGTCATGAGAATATAGACAATTAGGGCAAACGGTAGTTTTATTTTTGGTCCAACAAAATAACATACTTGTTTTTTTCGAGCCATACATCAGACAATTTTCGACCGATTTCTATGTTTGACCTCTCGTTACATTCACAAATGTCTGAACTTTCGTAAAATGATTGGCAAACATATACAGTGCGAAACAAAAAATTTCCAGTCAGTTTTAAAGTTTGGTAAAGTTTGGATGTGTCCGCCATTTTGTTTTTTTAAACAAAACGCGAAATATTAGATTAGTAGTGTGTCTTGATCAATTATCTTTTGAACAAAACCGACATCAATAAAATCGACCTATAAATAAAAAAAATATCAATAAAAAAGGAAATTCCGGTTTTTTTTGGACAACCCTATATTTATTAAAGTATCCTTTAAACTTAAACTATCCTTCATATTTTATTATTAAATCGGCCGTTAAAAATTGATAAAAAGGTGATATAAGACAATTAACCTATGTATGCCGAAGAGAGTTTAGATTTTGTTCATTTAGTAGATATCAAAAATATCAGTGCATACTTTTTGCGGTGATAGGTTCTTCATTTGTTAATAAGGTCCCAAATATGATGTTGAAGATATATTTGAGATCAGTCAACTCATGGCTATTTGATGTAGAAGTAAACATATTCGAATACTATACACATATTGAATACCGGATGTCTTTTTGGGGTATGAAATAGAGTGGCTTCCACGGTTAAAAGGTTGAGATTGATCAATCTTCAGAACAACAATCTAATGGCTGCCATTGATTTTCCATCAATTTCATAGTAAGAATAAACTGAAAGATAATTGGCATACATTTTCGATCTATAATGGTGATATAATAACAATAATCAACTACGATTTGTCTCTCTTCACAAAGCACATTACTAAAAATACATAGATAAACGTATACACATATTCAGAGTTCGTAACGTCATATAAGTACATTTTAGTCTTATGATCTGAAAAATTCGCAAATTCAATTTATAAACGTCGAACAAATTCTATAACAACATAAAGTAGTCATAGCTTTCAAGTAAGTGCTACATTCCACAGCTATTGCAACACAACGATCACATATTTTTTGTAAATTGATTCTATGTATTACTAGCGCATGAAATAAAATGACGTGATGAAAATGGAAATAATTAGTTGTTATTGATACTTCATTGCATGCTTGAGTTGATTGTTGGGAGCGATCAATATTTCCATTCAGCAACAGTAGTTTATAACAATTAGTACTTAGAATAGGAAATTGGAAGCCAATCTGCGATAGCTGTATTATACTAGAAATGTTCCACTGTACAAGAAGTTACAAGCATTATTTGAACATAAATATCAACCTAAACATTTTGGAATGATTAGCGCTCCTTTCTGGAGCTGTTATGATTCCTTTATTTTGGTTATGACCTCCGCTTTGTTCTCTTGATATCTTTTTAGTTTGGTATGTTCTTTTGATTTGTCAACGGTTTCTATCCATTCCTCCCAAGTTTATAATTTCAAGTATTCCAATATTTCCGATTATTTTATTACTCCATTTTATTGCAGTCTTTTCTTGGCCTTGTTGTTTGTGGGATCCAAGCGGTGATTTTTCTAACTAGTTCCTCTAATTGTCGACGATAAATGTGCCATATCAGTATTTGTGCCTCAACTACGTTCACGATATTCTCTTCTTCTAGAATATCTTCAATCTCTTAATCGTCTCTATATTGAGTAGATTTCCTTCAAACCAATTATATGAGCAGTTTGATAAGATGGTGGTGAAGAGCCTAGGAAAGCATCACATGCACCTTTTTTATGTAACAATTTAGGATAGTTTCGTGCCAACCAGACGGTACTGCTTCTTCCTTTTTCTATAGTTTTCTATAGTTTCCATAGTTTTGGGGTGAAATTTTGATAAACTCAAGGAATTACATCTCTGACAGGGGCTTCACCGTTTTTCCACCCTTGAAAAGCTTTTCATCGGCTTCTCTTCTCTTCTGCATGTAAGGTTTTTTGTTTTGACCTTGTTGATTTGTATTCCTCTCTTTCCAGCCTCTTTTAAAATGGTTAACTCTGCGTTTTCCGTGCTTCTTTTTTCTGTTATAATATATATATCGTTGGCAAGTACTACTTGAAGCTTGTGCAATTGTTTGACTCATTCTAGTCTAGTCAGCCGGAGAAAAGATACCTCATCTTCATTTCCCCGCAATCCTCTCCACACTTGGCAAAACTACAAAACGATGGCATTTTGAATACCTTTGAGAACTAATTTTTGATTTAGTTCTAACCATGTCCCTTCAGTACAATATGGCCGCCCTGTTAGTGTCGTCATTCTGGAATAGCCTTAAATCAAATTAATAGGAGAATATTCCATGAACTGTATTCGAATATTCGACATCTACCAGATTCCAATACTACTTCATGAACTTGGCAACATAGTCCAGTTATGACATTCCATAACCTAGGTGGGTGTTGAAACTGTAAATGGACCTATGTACATTGTATACCCACATAAATGTTTAAGTTGATTCAAAGTTGGAATTAGCGGAATTATCATCATAGAATAAAAAATAGTTTAATTCATATCTTCCAATTCCATTAGGTCAGACGGATTGACTACCTATTAGAGACGAAACTGTAACGAATCGTAAAATCCACATTTTCCCTTCCAATCAGGATCATATCCCCGGATATCATGTACGATTCGATGCACATGAAAAAACTGTACTAACTAATCAATTTAACGGTAGAAAAACGCCAACGAATGATTTCCTATTCACTTTATTTCATGAAATAAACCAAAAAATGTTATACCGACGAAACGACAAAATAAATACCACTGAGATGGAGTAATAAGGTTTGCTCAACTTGCAATCATATATCTACGCCCAACTGTTTTTAAATATATAGCTTTCTTTTTCCTTTCAACTCCGAAAGTTCAAAATTAAGTTGATGACTACCACTATGCAATGCAACTATGAATACAAAATCAATTCTCAAGAACCTACTTTAATGTTATTTCATAACTTGATACAAAATAAACAAAAAGGTAGGTTAAGTACGTTCCACAATAGTTTTTTGTTAACTCTTGTTATATTTATTCCTCCCTTTTTGCCCCAATCGGAACTGGTAGGGAATGGATGAGTTATCTTCTCCGTAATATTAAATAAGATATCAAATGCTGGCTAGCTGCTTATTTTAATACTATTAGGAGAGTGGTGTGGGTTTATCAAAAATCTCTAGTTCAATGCCAAGGATGTATTAGGTATTGTATACAGTTGAAGAAAATAGATTGAACAAGAATGGCGATTAGCCATACAATATAAGTCCCAAGTAGTACTATTTGGTTTACAGTTTTTAAATTATGCAGACGAAAAAGTCTGGTTGGAATTAATTGAAACACTTCTATTATAATATGTAAGCTAAGACATGCAACCTAACCAAAAGTGATATATCTTATATTTAAATGTATGGATAAAAGACAATGGGTTACACAATCCCACATAAGTTAGGTAGCTTGAGATAAGTTAAGACATCAAGGGCACAGTCTAGGAAGCGCACCAATTCAGACTGGACTATTTATTACTTCAGGAAAGTAAAGATTAGATCTTACTTGTTCCTACAGCTTCAAGGTGTAGGTGTTCTTCTTCTCCGCGATACTATACAAGTATGAGCAAAAGAGTCTCTCGCAGTTTATGCCTATGTATGTAGTTATATGCCTTGAGCACATCTAGGAGGTCACGCATCAGTTACCGTCTCTATTGTTATCGGATTTACAATTAGGTAGGTACCTGTTGTGGGTTTTCCTCTAGAATCAATCTTGTTCGTGCAGAGCCGGTCTTAGATAAGGGGTTTGGGGGTCTATTTCGCTAATATTACCATATTATTATTATCTTGTGGCTGACGACATTTTCCAGCATGCTAGAAAAATGATGTTGTTCAATTTGAATTGATCATATTATGTGAAATTAAGTTACTGATAAGTTTTGAAATAACTGGATATATTTTATTTATAAAAAAATTATTCAGTTAGTAATAAAATGTTTAAAATTAATATCGATTGTTTTAACAACGAACACTACACTAAACGTTTGAATCCTTTGAACATTTTAAATTGGATTGTGGATTGCGATATGATTGGTGTATTTCATAGTATACAGTGTGGCCCAAAAGTCTGGAAACGGCCAATTATCTCGTGAATTGTTAGTCCCAATCCATCACCATGTATATTCAGTGATTATTGGAATATCCTATTCAATGCGAGCTCAACCATATCTATAACTTATGATTTTATGTAGTCTGGAAGGTCTGGAATACACAAAACATAAGTCTGGCAACGCCTATTTGTTAACTGAATTTTTCAAGTAGCCCCAATACAAATAATCTTTAGGATTGAAATCAGGTGATCGTGAATGCCATTTAATCGTCCGCCTATTCATAGTCCGGGAAATATCTCATCTAAATAACGCCGAATATATATGTTACCGTGAAAGACCGAAAGTAGTGAATGTCAACATTTACCGGTGGATGTCCACAAATGTCAAATGCCTTGGTGAAAGTCCGAACATTTTTTAATTCTATCGTACATTCGGACTTTCACCGGTATATGTCAACAAACACAAATGAGGTCTGGTGAACCTCGGACACTGCAAGTCGCGACAATTTTTTAAACGGTTCCAGCCCCTTGTTTCAGTTGACAGTTGACCTCGATCCCCAACCTAATTTAATTTTATTATTAGAAAATATAATTTGTATTCACGGACACTGCAAGTCGCGACAATTTTTAAGACGGTTCCAGCCCCTTGTTTCAGTTGACAGTTGACAGCGCTCCCTAACCTAATTTAATTTTCTCATTAGGAATTATAATTTGTATTCAATGGCTACTACAGTGAATCGTGATAAGTTTTTTGAAAAGTTACATGCCTTAATTGGAAGTGGACGAGAAGACAATTGTTTTTATTTTTCACAAGAAAAATACTCTAAAATCGTTTCTGGAGTAATTTCTGCTAAAAGTAAGTGTAGTACACCTTTGGACTACAGACGTTTAAAACGTTTTGACATTTTCAAAGTTAGTGATAGAGAAAAGTTAATTGTGCCATTGAAACCAGGAGAAACAAATATCCAGTATTATGGAGCGAGATTGGACAGAAAGAATCCTGTATTGATAATGCTTACATAAAAAGTAACATTAATATACGCTCTTATCGACTCAATTATAGAATAAGCGACCATTATTGTTTATTTTTAAAAATAGGTGACAAGCTCAAAAAAACCAATGATTATATTGCTGAAAAAACTATCAATCACAAAAAATTATTAGAATTTAGTTATAAAATAGACTGGAACCAAATCCTATCAATTACTGATATAAACGATGCAACAGATTGCCTTATTTCCAACATTAAGAAATTAGTTAGTGATGCAACAAAAAACAATAATAAAGTTAAAAAATCAAAAAACCCCTGGATCACAGAAGATATTATCAATTTAATAAATAAAAAAGAAAAAATCTATAAAATATTAAAGAAAAATAGTAATAATAGATATTAATATTAAAAATGCGTACAACAATATCTTAAAAAAAATTTCTGTGAAAATTGCAGAGAGCAAAGCTATAAATATGAAAAAAAAACATTAAAAAACTTTAAAAACAATCAAAAAAAAATCTGGGCGTTTGTCAATAACAAAATAAAAAGTCAAAATGGAAAAAAGAGCACTACGGTTAATAAAATTTTTTGTGAAGAAAGTAATGTAATATTATATGAAAATGTTGATATTGTCAATTATTTAAATACTTATTTTTGTAATGTTGGAAAAAAGCTAGCTACATCTTGCAATCAAAATCAGAGAGGTGATGCTGTAGTGATTACTGGAATTGTAAACTCTATTTTTTTATTGTCAGTTACTTTCATAGAATTAAAAAAAGGTAGAACGTGTCGCGGGACACACGGTAGGAACTTTAGTTCCTTTTAAGCAAAAATTATGTAATACATCTGACGTTATAGATAAACGATTTGCATATTCTTTGTTGGTTGAGTAGTAAGCATACCAGACTCTCACGCAGTAGACCCGGGTTAAATTCCCCCTGAGGAAGTTTTTTTTATTGTTAATTTTATTCTTAAATAATTCATGAGGGAGTCCGACTGGCAACATCAACTAATACATCGTATATTTAAAAAATGAAACCGTAGCATTATACAAATTGGACATTCAAGAACTGTACGTTTACCACAAAATTAGTGAAAACATAAAATTTAATTGTAAAATGTTTAATTTGAAGTTATATTACAGTTTATAGAAATTTTTATTTTCTAGATTTTTCTCAAGTGGGTCGTAGAAAAAATATGCTGTTCGACTCGTGTGGATTGTCCATATCGCACTTGAACGATTGAGCACTCCGCCTACGGCGTCGTGCTCAAACTTCATCCTCGTGCGATATGGCCATCATATATCCACACTAATTGCACAAACTACAATTTCTTTCAAAATATGCCCTTTTAAATTTAAAAACAACCTGCCAAATGTCAAATCAATTATGGAAATAATAGTAAAAATTTATCCGAACAAATTCAAGTAGATCACTAGCACTGCGAATACCAGCTTTGCATAGAATTTCAATATAGCATCGGTGGTTCAGTGGTTAGAATGCTTGCATTGTACGCGGGCGGCCCGGGTTCAAATCCGGGTAGGAGCATATTTATTATTATGAATCGCTGCTTCGTAAACGAGAGAGAGACTAAGGAGGCACAAGCACGCAAGGCACATAACGAAAAAATGTAACATAACGTTTCGTAACGTAACGCGTAACGGTCAGATCTTTTGCGTCGCGACCCCTGGTCGCTCAAACATAACCTGGCATAAAGAACTAAAGTTCCAAAAAAATCAATACGCTAAAAAATAAAAACGGTGGTATTGATGGCATTCGTTCATCCATTATTAAAATATTAAGTAACAACAACTCATTTATGCACTGTCTTTTATATATAATGAATACTTGTTTTAACAATGCCTTTTGTTCAAATCATTTTAAATTAGCTGAAATAGTTCATATTCATAAAGGTGGTGATATTAGTCTTGCAAGTAATTACAGACCTATCTCTCTGATATCTAATTTTGCAAAAATCTTCGAAAAGCTTCTGCATGCTAGAATTATTAACTTTCTCAACAAATACAAGTTATTACA
>CAJUYI010000585.1:17268-64604 GCA_910591695.1 Galerucella pusilla | reverse complement strand
TTTTTTTTTAGTATGTAAGCTTTAATGACCTAATTTAGTTCTAAGGTAGTTCTAAGGTAGTTTTAAGCCAGACTGCGGACAGACTTATGTCTCTGCAGCGGTATGCAAATTTTATAATTGTTAATTTGCATATTTGTATTCTATTATCTGGATTGAATAAATGAAAATAAATAAATGTCACTAGTGATGAGTTGTTTACAATACTTTCTGAAACTCACATAAGAACAGACCATGGAGGAGGTACACGAATGCTTAAAGAAGTTGAATAAAAAAATATTACTTATGAAGTTGTAATGTTGTATTGAAATTTGTGTAAACAATGTCAAATGAAACATAGTGCGCCTAAAAAAGGTATTTTTGTGAAACCAATGCTCAGTTCCGAATTGAACTCTAGATGTCAAATCGACTTGATAGACTTGAAATCACACAGGGATAGCGAATACAAGTTTATAATGGTTTATCAAGATCATTTAACCAAATTTGTCCAGTTACGACCTTTAAAAAGCAAGAGATCGGAAGAAGAACCATATCACCTTCTCCAAATATTTTTAACATTTGGTGCTCCCGCTATATTGCAATCGGATAATGGCAGAGAGTTCAGTAATCGAGTCATATCTAAACTATGCGCTATGTGGAAAGATGTTAAAATAGTGCACGGAAAGCCTCGTCACAGTCAAACACAAGGCTCAGTTGAAAGAGCCAATCAGGACATACAAAATATGTTAACTGCTTGGATGCAAGACAATGATTCAAACAAGTGGTCAGAAGGTTTGCCGTTTGTCCAATTCGCCAAAAACACAACTTATCACGAAGGAATACATCAGAGTCCTTATGAAGCCCTGTTTGGCGTTAAACCAAAAAGGGGTATAACATCGTCATCACTCTCTCGCGGGCAAATTTCAAACATTGAGATCGAAGAACAGCTAGAAGCTTATGTTGAAACATACATGGATAATGAAAATACCATTGGAGCTGATCCGCAACCTGGCACGTCTTCATCTCAAGCACTGACTGACCCGCAACCTGACACGTCTTCATCTCAAGCACTGACTGATTCGCCACCTAACACATCTTCATCTCAAGCACTGACTGAACTGGAAAATTCACTTCAACAAGCTTATAGGAAAGTTTACCTTTCAAAAATGTATAAAAAAAAGCCATTTGAACTAAATTGTCTAGATGTTATTAGAGATGTATGTGTTCTTTTATTCAGTTAGTAGAACAGTTTCGAGTATTTTATTTTTTTGTTCTCTTTTTCTTATTCTCTAATATTGTTGAAGACAGTTACACTTTGATCTGTGTAAGTTGGTCGGAAAACGATTGTGATATTATACTGTATACTTTCTTCATTTTCCTTGCTTTTCTCTACAAATCTTTATCATTTTCATTCTCCTTCTCGAAAAAATATCAAATAATTCATTCTCCTACTTCTCTGATTTTTAGCACTATTTAGTGTTTTTAAATCTTTTTCATAATTCAAATTACAAATATCATGTAAACACTATTCTCATTGGAGGAAGCCTTTCTGCAGCTAACTTCTCGTCAGGTAATAAGATTTGTAGTTACATCCGCATTGCTCAATAAGTCATAATATAATTCAAATTATACCTTATTACATTATTATTATACCTTATTACATTTTAGAGGCGTTAATAAAAATGTGAAGAGTATACATGTTCATTCACGTAGTTCTTAGATTACCCAACCCGTGCTACGTGTACGTACTCGTGCAAATTTCGCATACTTACGTTTATTAATTAAGCTCTTATCCCACTTATCTATATTAAATAACTATTATAGCGCATTGTGCTACATGTTTCTATGAACACGAACCAAAACTATTGTGCAGTTTCTTACTTTCGGTATAATACGCAATCCGGCTGTATATTTCTACAGATATATCTGTTTTTTTGATGAAATTTGAGGCAAATAAATGAATAATTAAAATTTAATGCATTACTTCAGGTTTAAAATAGGAAAAGTTGATAACTGATATGGGGCTTTTCCTATTATTTATAATTCTTTCAGAAGTAATTAATTTGTGTGAATGGAATTTACATTTTTCTCCTAATTATATATATGTCTCTGAAACAAAAATAAATGTTAGTTTAGAGCAGCTTTGTTAATTCTACGTTGAAGGAATGTCACTTTGTGTAGAATACCTGAAATGTATATTTTTCGAGATACTGAATTTTTAAATCAAAATTAGATTGTTGCAGATCTTTATATTGGAAATAAAGGTGATCAGTACCATTTGTACAACCCGGAAGTTATTAAAGTATTATCACAGTTTTCTGTAATATTGTTGTATTTAATGAAGCGCGTTACCAATAGATATCGCTGAATAATAATTATTCTAACGCTTTATAAATTCTGGGAAATATATGAAGCCCAAATTCGTATAAACCGGTCTACAAGTTATGT
Source organism: Galerucella pusilla (assembly GCA_910591695.1). Classification (NCBI taxonomy): domain Eukaryota; kingdom Metazoa; phylum Arthropoda; class Insecta; order Coleoptera; family Chrysomelidae; genus Galerucella; species Galerucella pusilla. Next base: position 62,180 of record CAJUYI010000585.1, on the reverse strand, counting down.
TGTCTCTTCTAATGGCAAACCAGAATAGTTGGTGTTGAATATCTTGTAGATATACCAACCCCGTTTGACTATGAAGTGTAATTCAATATCCGTCGGCGGCTATAGCCCGAGAGGTAGTTGTTGCTTCTCAGTTGAACGGTCATTGTCTTCAAGAAATATTTTTCAAAATACATGAAGCGTTAGAATCATTATTATTCAGCGATATTTATCCGGAAGTTTTTTGAATCTCGGTCAAAGGCGACTAAATATTGAGACTATTGTAATTTTTAGCTCAAGATTTTTCCAAAAATATTCTATTGTTAACTTTGTGCTATACTCTGTAGAATGTATATACATATTGCTCAATGCTGGAAATTTGAATTAATGCAAATGATCAAAGCAGTTTCCATTGTTAAAATATTCCTACAATTCTGCCTAAAGCCAATCCATAGAAGTTTGAATGTGATTATTAATAATATATGGACATTAAAAATGATTTTATTTGCAATCGACTGAAATACAGTTTTTTGAATTTAAAAACAAGTTCGCTCGGCTTGTGTAGCTGAGTCAGTCAGTGGATGTGAATAAAATCAATTTTTCAGCGGGTTTGATTGAGGAAATACATGAATTATGAAGGAGCAATGTCATTTATTTAAAAATACAAGGAGAGAAAGGAAAATTAAGGGAACAAGTCTTTCAATAAAAATTCCTGATTGGATGAACGTACCCATCAGGGAAACTAGAAACATTACTAGTGTACAGTGTATTAGTGTACCAGTGTACTAGTGTACAGTAAATTAATATATTGCAAGACAAAATAGTTATTATTTTTCGAATACTCAGGAGTCTTTCAAATGGTGTTATACTTGTACTATCATTGAACACTGACTACAAGTTAATAATTCAGTTATTATTCAAAAAAATGGAGTATATATAGATTTGAAAGGGGTGGTGCAGGTACAAGAAGGAATTCATAGAATATTGTACCGAAATGCTACCAAGTCTTGATCAAAACTATGATAAAATGGTATTTCTAGAGCTAACAGCTCCTCTATAGAAGCTCGGTCTGTTAATAATGATTCAAGGAATGGAACTCCTCAAACTAAAATTTCTTGCATCAGTATTTTTAGAATTGTATATGAACACTTTTTCCATCCATACAAAATTGAAGAATCGGCTACTCAGGACTGACCCATGGATACCTAATGTCTACTACCCTCAGACCAATTTGCTCCAACTAACCATGTAGCACATTTTGACCGGGTCACAAATATACCGCCTAAAGACAACAGCCTCAACTAAGACCAGACTACAAAAAATCCTCAGCAGCTCTGATCAAATTAAATCTTTATCCAATTCCTCAAAGACGTACAACTTTACAATCAGCTAAAGAACAATTCTGTTAGTCTGTGTTTATTATTGTATCAATAATCCATTTCATACCTGATATATTGTAATCACTTCCGTGCAAGTGGCCATAGTAGCCGAACACGTTGATTAAAATGAAAAAAATGGGAGTTAATTTCTCATATCGCACTCAACCTGATAACAAAAATAATATAAATAACATGAACAACATCAACCCCGCAGATTCACGCTTGAAGCAGGTTTGGAGATTGTTGAAGCGGTGGCAGGTGCCATCAGGGGAATTTATAGAAACCACTCTATGGAAACCAGCCGTCTTCCTCATTAGCTTAATTTGCCCTTGGATCCAATATATTATCATCAGACACCGTAACTATTCGCTCTAAATTGTCCTCAGTCGTAGGTTGATTATGCTCACGTTTTTGTGCCAATTTAAGTCCGTATGATTTACCCCCAGCACGCGATATGAGATAAAAAAAATAACTGCCAACAACGATCTCTTGTGTGCTCACGTGTATTTGAAATGCTTGTCCTAATATCTCACGACAGCAGAAGCGACTTATAGCGTTTTCTGCTTGTTGCACTCGTGCGTACCAGTGCTGCACCTTTCGGGTGTATCGTTTTTCGGTTACCCTTTTGGTGCGAACTTTTTCAGGGTTGACGTTTTTTGCTTATGTCCACTTTGCTCTGAGTGCGCACCTAGGGCAACGTTATAGACACTGGCTCCGAGAGTCGGTGCATTAGTTCCAGTGCAAATATGGCTGATTACGGCAGATCTTTACTTACCTTTTGTGAAGAGTACTTAGAATCCTCTCCATTTATAATGATGATGGAAAACAATCTTTGGCCAAAGAAAATGTCGAAAATGAACCACGAATTGAGGGTTATGTTGAACAAGTTGTAAAATAGTAGTTTGTACAACTAGTGCGCAGAGCGTCACTTTTCCCACGAGCGCAGAAGTTTGTGGCACGAGCCGTAAGGCAAGTATCGCAAATCTAGCGAGTTGGAAAAGTGATTTGCCCACAAGTTGTAGACTATATTTTTTCTACAACCACATTTATCAATGAAAGAAATACAGTAATTTATACAGTGCTATTTCCCCTGCGTATCTTTTGAACGGATACACTTACATTGATAAAATTTGGAGGGTGGAAATAAACTGCTGTAAACTTCTCTCTCTACAAATGGTAACAGTTGATTTAATAGTAATAGATGACATCACAGTGCCACTCTGGCCAATAATTTTGAATAGGACCTTATGGCAAGTGATATCTCGTTTGTATGGACATTGGCTACATAGCCATATTAATTTTGTTCGGGTTTAAACTAATTTTGACAGATGAACTAAATAATTCAATTGATTAATTTAATAGTATTTGTTGCTTTGGAAAGTTTTTCTGAATAGCTTAAATATTTAATTTTATTATTGTTTAACGAGACGTTTAAGAGTTTACATAGGCAAAATGGTACGTACTCAAGCCGACAAAGTAGCAGCTATCTCAAGAATTGATGAATCTAGAGAGAATCTCCATGAAGCGGAACGTTTATTTATTAAGAGATACCCAGATCGCCCTATCTCGAGAACTTATTTGAGGGAGCTTCTTCACAAGTTTGAAGCAACAGGTAGTGTTCAAGATGCCAAACGATCTGGTCGACCAACATTCAGTGATGATAAAAAAATTGATATAGTTGCTGAAATGGTAGTAAACCCTACTTCCTCTTCAACTTAAGTTGCGTCTATTTGTGAAGTAAGTAAAAGTACAGTACAGAGAGTGTTGGCTAAAAATAAATTTCATCTATACAAGTTAAAAATGGTGCACCACCTTTCGGATGACGAACCCGACAGAAGACTCGAATTCTGTGAATGTATGACAAATAAAATCAGTCAAAGCCCACATTACACAAAAACAATTTGTTTTAGTGACGAAAGGACTTTTTGCCTCAATGGAAATGTGAATACACGATATGTAAGGGATTGAAGTGACACAAATCCTCACACCTTTCGTGAACAACATACCCAATTTTCAGAAAAAATCAATGTTTATGCAGGTATTTTAAGAAACAACATAGTTGGTCCTGTCTTCCTCCTTCCAAGTAGACGGAGCACATTTCGAACACTTGCTATAAGAATCCATTGTTGATATTTGATTAATTAAATTTGAGAAAATAATTTCAATAATTTTGGTTTTTATTCAATATATCCGTCAAAATTAGTTTAAGGCCAAACAAAATTAATATGGCTGTGTAGCAAATGTCAATGCCTTTCAAACGAGATTTCACTTGCCATAAGGTCCTATTTGAAATTATTGGCCAGAGTGGTACTGTGACGTCATCTATTACTATTACGTCACCTGATACCATTCGTAGAGAAGTTTGCAACACTTTATTTTCACCCTCCAAATTTTATTAATGTAAGTTTAGCCGTTCAAAAAATTGGAGGGGGAAGGGGACTTTTGAATAGCACTGTATAGTTATTTCATTCAAACAGAAAGAACTTACGATATGAAAATAAATAGAAAATCAGTTGAATGTATAATTATTTGTAAAATTTGAGCCACAGGTAAATTTTCGGTTGCAGTTCGAGCCTTTTCGATAATATCTGGACGAGTATTTTCAATGTCCGAATTGGCCAGCTCGGATCAAATTATTTTGATCTTGGTTCATAATTCCTAGAATATTGCTTAATAGGTGAATGTTTTTATAATTAATAAATAATGAAATAAATTGTTTACTCACTTTTGGTTTGAATTTGAAAATTGTACACTGATAAGAAATTCACTATTAGGTTGAATTGTCAAAAAAAAGTTGGAAGGTCATAGGTAGCTTTGTTTGACATTTCGGTACGAAAAGTGCCATAGCGGGTCTACTGGTCCAGTAACTTTTTGTCGTAAAACTATGAATAAAAACGTTATAAGCGAAAATCTTCAGAAATTCGAGAAAAAAATTTATATTTTTCGATGTAACTTTTTTTTATCATTTTACGAAAAAATGATATCCGACCATTTTTGTAGATTGTTTTTTGAGGAACAACTTTTATTCGCATCATTTTTTCATTAAGTCAATAGATAAGGTTTTACAGCGCTCCGAAGTGAGTACTATTTTTAAGGTCAGGTTTTATGTACGGAGATGTCATTGCGGATAACTTGCTGTTTCTTCATGCTTTTTCCGGATGTGACACAACTTCAGCTCCTTACAATATCGGTAAAATGAAATTTGTGAAAACCCTAGAGAAACATTTAGAGTTTGCAAGTGGAACGGCTTTGTTTTTTCAACAAGAGAGTTGACCCTGCTCTGCTCAATGTAAGTGGTGAGCGTTTTTTTATCTTTTTATACGGTGGTAATAAAGATGATGATTCTCTTGAAAGCCTAAGATACAAACAATTGGCCAAGGCAGTGACAAAAAGTACATTTAACTTATCTTCACTTCCTCCAACACAAGACACAGCTCGCTTTCATACTTTCCGAGTCTACCATCAGGTCCAGTCGTAGCTTGGTAATTATAATGATCCTGAAGACTGGGGCTGGAAAAAATGTGGGAAATTATTGATGCCAGTGCAGAACTCTAAACCTCCAGCACCCCCTGAGCTTCTAAAATTGATCTTCTTCAAATGCAAAGGAAACTGTGGAGCGATGTGTGGATGTCGAAAAGCAGGACTGAAATGTTCTGCAGTGTGCTTCCATTGTTCTGGAGAGACTTGCAGCAACGTAATGGAACTCTCAGAATTAATAAATGAAAATGACTTTGATGATGAACCGCCAGCATTAACACCCCTTCCTTCTCCAGTTCTACCACTGGTATTCAATTCAGAAAGCCGATCAGATGCTGAGCCGCAGCCTGGTCCATCGAAACGACTGAGGACGGAGTAGTTCTAATTTAGAAAATCACCTATTATGCCTATTGGGGATACCACGTAAAAAAACGCGCCTCTACATTCTACCTCGTGGGTGGTGGGGAAAAGAGTCAATAATTAATTATTAATAATATTGCAAAATTTGTAATTAAAAAAGTTATAACATTAAAAAAAACAATAACTGATGACATATTATTAGTACACACGTATAATATAGGTATAGTTAAGAGTACTTAAAAATAGTACTCACTTCGGAACGCTGTAAAACCTTAGCTATCGACTTAATGAAAAAATGATGCGAATAAAAGTTGTTCCTCAAAAAACGATCTACAAAAATAGTCGAATATAATTTTTTCGTAGAATGATAAAAAAAAAGTTACATCGAAAATATAGATTTTTTTCTCGAATTTCTGAAGATTTTCGCTTATAACTTTTTTATTTATAGTTCTACGACAAAAAGTTACTGGACCAAAGTTGTAGAGAATTTAATTTGAAACAAAAAATGTTGAAAAATTTTTTTTAGCAAATGAATAGTTTAAGAGATATATCGTAAAAACCATTTCAACCCCTATTTTCAAGATGGCGGCCGTGGGACAAGGGTGGCGACCCCACAAACTTGCTTTTAGCTGACCCCCCTCACACATCAAAAAAATAAAATTGCGTCCTCTAAAAAACGCAACCCCAAATATCGCAATTTTATCGTGTTTTTGTCTTGAAATAATGTTTATCTGTTGTCAGCATGGTGAAGTTGATATGAATAAAGAAAAATTCATAAATATTCAGGAGAAACCAATAACATTTCAAATAACTGTTAATAGCGATAATATATATTTTCTGGACATTAAAACAAATGTCATAAAAACTCGGAACTCTCCACCTGTGTCAGAAATATAAAAGGGAATACTTATTCTTTTTCAGTACATCAGCTGGAAAAAATTGAACTTGTCTTTTCGACTTTTAGAAGCAATTCTATAAGAAGTCGCATCTGGAGTGTACATTTACGACCAGTGCGGTGCACGACTTTCTATTTCTGAACCGTAATTGTTTTTCTACTATGATTTATATCGACAATATTTTTTTTCATATCCAACTAACCAACTTTCAATTATGGAAAATTCATCTGACGAACATTTTAATGAGCATCAATTACATATGAACTTATTTAGGGGCTGAAAATTGGGGGCATCGCAGGCTCATTTCACCAGAAATGAATTTCTGCCCGATTCTCTTGGGAAAAAAGATCACTTGAAGCTCGTGGAGCAATAGTGGATCTGTTATTAACATTCTTTTTTGTTCATTTTAAATGACATTCAATGTAAATCATTTCAGAATACATAACTTTCACAGGTAGGCCATATTTTGCTGGAGGATAACCGAATCGATTACATGAAGTTAAATCTTATGTGTTTGTATTTTATAAACAAAAATTGACTGATATAGATACACTAACTAAACTTCGAATATACACGCCAAGTTTGAAGTTGTGATTCCCGAGTGGCCATGTTTTGAAGAACTTATCCAAGCATCGTGGCGAGATCAATTGTATGTATGTATGTATATTGAGGTGACATACACTCAGACCTTGGCCATTGCGAAAGTAGCAACTGCATGTCACAATGTTATGATAAAATGTCTTTCTATAATAGGTAATTTATGTGGAATTTATTGATAATTTAAGAATAAATACGTATCTAGACGTAATGCAATTTTTTCTTTGAATTATTCAGTATATATACACCTTAGGTTTGGATATAGCACAAATTAAAAATAAACAGGAGTTTTTATATCGAAAAATACCATAATATTGTACTGTGGTGTATGTAAAACTTGATGTGGGAATATTCACAAAAATAATATTCTACTTGGAAGTTTATAATATTATGAAAATCAAGCATGGATTATAAACTTCTCTAATCAAACCGACGAAATAATAAAAATCACAATTAACAATGGAAAATAGTTCTTTGTTAGAAATAAAACAACAAACGCAAAAAAGTGGTGATAAAGATTGTACTTAGGTATACTTAGGTATACTTAGGTACTCAGATAATTGAATACAAAACTGACAAGTTTCGTTGTCAGTGATATCAATAGCTGTGTTGAACGGTAATCTGACCACCAGAGGTGACAACTCAAATTCAAATCACTCCTCTTAGTTTACAAACTAGGTATAGTATCCAATATTCTCTTTGTCGATATCTCCCGGAACAAAACGGAGTGGTGGATGAATTTGATATTAAATACCAGTGAAAAAAAGCAATTCTCCTCCCTTTCTTCTCTTAACATTCTCTGGATAAGAATTAATTACGGGCTCTCAGTTCAGTGGGATAATATGATAGGAAAAAAATCACAGGTATTGCATTGTTCCAAAAAAAAAAAATCAAACCAAAATGAAAATTATAACGAGCGTTTACTGGTCATAGGTGGGGCAAAGTGTATCTTCACAAGTGCAATTTCACTTTATAAATAAAAAACCGACACTCTGTATTGTGATCATATCTATCACCAGCTACTGTGAGAAATTATTATTTAACTTGACACATTGCTTCAAAGTAATTTTTCATATCCACTTCTTTCAGTTACATTCAATTCTACGTGCATTGCGAGGGGGCTTAGACCCTTCCAATCTACTCGGAGCACATCCTTATACACACCAGGCTACGCTATAATTATGTTTACTTTTCTTCTTTATCCTTTTTTTCCCTCAACATCTAGTAGAAAGATAAAATTGGTAGGGCAATAATGCCGTTGAGCTCTTATTTAATTTTCTTTTAGCTTTAGTGTTTTGGTCTTATTAAATTGGTTGAAATTGCAAATAGGATATTCAAATAGATTCCATTAATTAAAATAATGTTGTATCCAAGTAATTATTTAAAGTATTAGTTTTCATGTTAATAATTATTAGTTGTATTGATATATTGTTAATCAACTTCGACAGGTAGGTAACTTTTCCTGATAAAACAAGAAATAAATACAAGGAATCTAAGTAAAAATATCCCATTGAATGGCTCTAGGACAATGTTACAATTATAATTAGACCATACTGGAGCAAGAACAAGCCACACGAATATCGCTTGGAAATGATACAACAACATCCATTAGAAATGTACAAACAGTTCTTGGTTCTCCTAACGATGCAACCAGCTATGTTTAATTTTAAAATCATTTCTCCGTTCACTCTTACGAAATATGAGAGAGTATTTTTCGTCAGCAGACAGTAAAATAATCTTATTGTATTTTTGTTAGAACAGGGCGTTGGGTACAAAGGGGAAAAATCTGAAGTATTCAGGGGAGATGGAATAAACAGACTTATTTGTGATGTATGTTCAATATTTATGAAGGTTACAGTAGGAAAATGATTATCTCCTGTGAAATCAGTTCCAAAATGGTGTGAGGATGCCTAGGCAGACTCTGACCATTGGAAAGATCTAGTATGGCTTAGACAATCAAAGATTCTTCTGGGTGACTACAACCTGTTGAGATCAAATGAATGCATAAGTCAAAGTAAGACTGCACTAAAAGTTTTAACAGGGATTCTAACGGGACACCTGAAACGGGGCACCTGAAAAAGCTAAAAATAGTGGAGAAAGGAGAATGTGAATGTAGATTCTGTGGCATTGAAGAACCAACGCCCATCCACATACTTTCTAACTGTCTAAATGTCCCGTTAGGATCTCCATTAAAACTCTTAGTGCAGTTTTACTTCGACTTAGGCATTCATTTGATTCCAACAGGCTGTACTATTCACCAGCAGAATCTTTAATTGTCTAACTAGGTCTTTCCAATCGTCAGATCTTCTCTTTTTCCCAGCTTTGCTTATTCTTCGATTATTACATTGGAGCTGATACCGCAAAAGAGTTCCGGTCCCCAAATGGATGTTTTAGTCCTCTTCTTCAATAGTTCATCTGCTATTTAATTTCCTCCTATTACAGTGTGCCATTGAGGTGACTATATTATTCTTGCCTAGTTTATTGATTTTGCTCAGGCATTTCCACACCATTTTGGAAGTGATTACGAAAAATATCAGTGCTTCAATGGCTGCTCAATTATCCGCCATTGTGAGTATCCTCCGCCTTTTATATATTTCTACAATATTGAACTGGGCGCACTTTCTCGTGACGTGCGTGGCGTGGCTTCAGTTCCAGAGTGTTTGGTTCCTGGCCCGAACACTCCTATTACAGTTCCTTCCATAATCAATATGAGCCGTCTGTGTACCATTGTATTCTGGTAAGTCGGTCTGGTGAGTTGGGTAAGTCCCATTTGGATCCCATTTCTTCTTGTTGTTTAACTCCGTTACGAATTTCTGAAAAGTTACACTTTTTCATCTTACCGTCTTGGGGCATGTCCCAGGTTGTCTGATTCCTTGTTCTTTCTGTCACACTTTCCACCACCGTATGTAGTGGTGTTAGGTTGAGAATCACTTCCATGGCTGCCATTGGGCTTTGTGATGACCAGATAAAACTTATCTATTGCACGGTGAACGAAAAGAGTTTGCGGATGAGAAGTATTTGTTCGGGGACGGATACTTTTCATTCGAAAGCTGGTAATTATTTGTGAAGGAAAAAATGTTATATGCACCTCGCCTGCTTGCTAGTCTTGATATCAATCAACAGGCTTGACTATAATAGACGGTTTTTCGTCTTTGGTACATAAACCAAACAAACGAAATATGTCTGCTGTTATTTTGTGATAAGACTTAGTACTTTTGTTTATTGGAGAAGATTCCATTTTTTTTCAATAATGTACTCAAGCTCGAGAAGAAAACACGAATTGAAATTATTCAAAAACTACTGGTAGGTACTGAGTTTCCCAACGTTTTTCAAATAGGTACATCGAAATCACAGTTATACGTCTCATTATTTTAGTCTCCGCTTTCCGATATCCGGATATCCGGTACTTTATCGAGATATAATAATACTTCTTCGCAAAAGTTGATTTAAAAATATTTTTTTAACAGCATGTTCCAAGAGAAACTGGAAATTGAGGACTCCTAAAAGTGTGCAACTTTCTCCACAGATACGTTACAAACCTAGAGATGAAGTTAGACACTGATTATATGTTCCATGAACTAATTATTATAACAGAATTCATAATTTTTATTTATATAATCCATCTACACAGATGAATGTTGTTATCTAAAAACAAGCATTATTATTAACAAAGAAGTGTTACGTCAACTGGTAAAAAAATAATGACAGTCACATATAGGTCCGCTTTTCTGCCATATTTTAAATGAATTATAACACATTCTTTTTATTTTAACTGGGATAATACAATACTGAAAACATTCAGAGATATATTTCACTTTTGAGTTGGTATTTATTCATAGTATTTGAGAAATCTAGACCATAAATTCTGAGAGTGAACAACTTAACGTTGACTTTTCCCAAAATTTACGACTAGTTTCAACAAGCTTTATTCGTAGTAGTGTATTGAGCATCGAATGAATTTCACCTTTTATGTGAGTTATTATACGACAACACATTTTACAGATTTATTTACCACATTAAACTTTAAGAATGAATCATTACCTCATATATGAAGCGAATTTGCGAGCGGTGCCCGAATTGAATTAGAATAGTAAAACACAATGTGCATATAAACGACGCAATTTGCAAGAGAAAAATATATTTATCATAAATATAATAAAAAATATGTATGTCGTTCATAATTTTAAAACAAAACTATACAAATATGGGCGAAGCTATTATTAATTTTATGTTCAATTAATTCCACGATGTACTAATAAAACAGTTACTATTTTTAATTTGCTCGGTATAATTGAAAACAAAATAAAACGATTTGATAAAAACAGATTGAATATAAATTACGAAAACAATAAAAATATAAATAAAAGACCAATTATGTGGTATTAAATAAAATAGGCCAAAGGCAGATATGAAATGTACTTGAAAATGGAGACGGATGAGCAATCAAGTCTACCAAAAGTATTTCTGAATTAAAGAAAGCAATAAAATATTGACATTGGTAAATGATTGAAGTTATTATTTTTCTCAGTCATCTTCAACCAGAAAAAAAAATCAATAATAAAGTTGATCCATTTCAAAAACTTAATGGTTTCATTTCCATTAAAAATATTGACCAAATATGAATCCATTGCGTCGACTCTTACCGCAGTGTCCCTATCCATCAATAAAAAAACAGGGCAACAACATTATCTACAGCAGCAAGAACAATATACAATCATTATTGTGTTGCAGCAGTGTGAAAATAAGCACACTGACCGCAAAGTCCTAGCGCGTACAAACCACAGTACGATCCCTGGAAAACTGACCACAGTAATTCAAACACTGACCGCAATGTACTACCAAGGAACAATAGTAGGTATATCACGTAACGTGTGTGGTAAGAAGCATTTTACGCACAAATGGTAATTCCGTGAGTGCGTAATAGTATATTACGTAACGTGTGTGGTAAGGAGCATTTTACGCACGAATGTAAAAGTTACGCACGATGCCGCGTAGCGGCGAGTGCGTAATTCTGTGATTGCGTAAAATGCTCTACATCACGAGTTACGTACTATACTTCACCTACGACCTACTTGTAGTATTTTTCATAAGAAGCATAAGAAATAACAGTTACATAATTAGAGGTGCTTTGTAAACTCCATCTCTATTACTCTATTACCAATGAGAGGAGAACTAACGTTTAATCATTATTAATATATTGTTGATAATCGAAAGTCCATGTTTCAATTATAAATTATAATCAATACATATACATAGCCCTTTGTCCTTTTCATAGTTAAACGTGGCCATATCTAATGTTTTCAAATAGTAAATTTTGAATCAAATGGAGACGTCCATTGACAGTTGCTAAGGGAAGCCGTGCGACTTACTTTACAGCTCTGCGTTTTTTTTACAGTGCGTAATAGATGTCATTACATTGATACCGACTGTGTGTTATTGACTGAATACAGGGGGGGGGGGTCGTAGGTAAAATGCTTCACAACACGAGTTACGTACTATACTTCACCTACGACCTACCTGTACTTGTATTTATAATCTTATCAATAATAATACTTGAACAACATCGACAATAGATATTTTCAATAATTTCATTGTATAACATTCACTTCCATAATATTAGTTTTTATGATAATTGTTTATAGTAACAGTACAGTTAATAAACACAAATCATAAATCGCTTCTTCGCTTGTCGGAGCATAAGAGACAACAGTTGAATTATCAGAGGTGCTTGGTAAACTTTCATCTCCATCTCTATTACTCTATTACCAATGAAAGAAGCACATTAAAGAACTATCATTCAATCATTATTAATATATTGTTGATAACCAAAAGTCCATTTTTCAATTATAATCAATACATACTTAGCCTTTTGGGCTTACTATAGTTAAACGTGGCAATATCGAATGTTTTCAAATGGTAAATTTTGAATAAAATGGCGACGTCTACTGACAGTTGCTGAGATGCTGCTAGGGAAGCCGTGCGACTTACTTTACAGCTGTGCGTTTTTTTTACCGTGCCTAATAGACATCATTATATTAATGCCGACTGTGTGCTATTGACTGATTACAGAGGGGGTCGTTGGTAAACAATATAATATTACTAATGACTTTATTTTTCCTCACACCTCGTAGGTAATAGTATATTAACTACAAAGTGTTAAGAACGTTACTTTAGTCACGAGTGGACCGAAGCGGATGAACGAGTGTCTTATGAAACGAATAACTGAAGATGTTTTTGACACTAGGTGCTTACTATACTTTTTCTACGATCGCATGAAAAAAAAACATAATGGTCGCGTTCATCCCAACAAAGTTGATCGGGTAGCGATTTTTAGAGTGATCCATCAGTTCGTAATTATGCTGAACGTATTAATGAAAACATATTATTTTATTTAATATACAGGGTGTCTCATTATATTCTGACTGTTTCCATGAGCTTATATCTTCGAAACGGTTCTAGATAATAAGATGCGGTTTCCACAGTTAGGTTTATTATTACTGTGAGTTTTGTTGTGAATCATTTATATAAATGGCGTTCTTCCGGTTTACCCGCTAGATAAGTGACGTATTTTCAGAATACAGTAGATGTAATTTTTTAAATGGGACACCCTGCATATTTAGCAATTTATTGGAAGACGCATATTTTTACTTTATAACGGTACTTCAAAGTTTAAAATCGGTGCACAGAAAGCGAAGTTAGATAACTTTATCTAGGATACTGTAATGATTTAGATATAAAGTTGGAACTTTATTAGCTAAAGTGAACTGTACAAAACAAATAGAGACATTTTTCAGGGCACTCTAAAACAAATGTTCCATGTGTCTTCCTTCTTGGTCTATACATTTGTGGAATCGAACCAAGTTGTCAAATGCTGCTGTCAGCATTTCAAGAGGAATATTTTCCATTACCTGCCGTATGTTATTTTTCAATTCCTCAATAGTAGCAGACATCGGGTTGTAGACCCTATCTTTCACAAATCCCTATACAAAAAAATCTGGGACAGTCAGGTCTGGGGAATTTGGAGGCCATTCTATTGGACCAGTCCTACCAATCCAATTATTTTCAAATTGTTGGTTAACAGATTCTCTTGCTATGTTGGAATAATGGGGTGGAGCTCCGTCTTGTTGAAAGCAAACATTTTGGCTCAAAATACCATCTTGTTCTAACTGGTTCTAGCACAATGTGACGTTCTGTCAATGATCGCAATATTTTTGTGATGTGACATATTAACGCCTCCTTGATTATTATCTATTAATAAGATATCTGAATCATTACAGTATCCCAGTTAAAGTTATCTAACTTCGCTTTCTGTGCACCGATTCCAAAATTTAAGGTACCGATAAAAAGTAAAAATATGCGTCTTCCAATAAATTGCTAAATATACAAGGTGTACCATTAAAAAAAATTACATCTACTGTATTCTGAAAATACGCCACATTTCTAGCGGGTAAACCGGAAGTACGCCATTTATATAAATGTGTCACAACAAAACTCACGGTAATTTTAAACATAACTGTGGAAACCGCATCTTATTATCTAGAACCGTTTCGAAGATATAAGCTCTTGAAAACAGTCAGAATATAATGAGACACACAGTATATGACAATTTTCAAATAGGTATAACTTCTAACCATTAAAAAATGGGAGTTAATCACAATAAATTGTGATTAATAACCATTGCATGGGAGTTGCATGCACTATTTTTTCTACGAAGAAATTTGATTTAAAAAAAATATATTAAAAAAATGTACTACCTGGGACTCGAAGCCGGAATATACAGATCGTAAGAAACCTTATGCAGCGCCTTTACCGACTGCGCCACGGGACCACATGGTTGATTTGATAGCATAAAGTGTATATTGCTGTTATACAATAAGTAATAAATTATTGTAAACAATAGTATATTAAGTATTAATAACGGTGAGGGTTGTACCCTTAACATTCGAGATGCTTATACCATTTTTTGCGCGATCGTAGTGAAATAAATTCCGAATAAAATAATTTAAATTTCTTCGAAATGAACGAAATGTCAAAAGTGACATTTATACTTCTCGATCGGTTTAAAATATAATTTATATATTTATTACTTTTGTATTGTTTTGTTCAGCACTGTATATTAAAAAAATGTTTTTGTTCCTTTTGTGTAATGAATGAAGTAATATATTATTTAGGACCACTTAAATGTATGTGGGGCTAAGACGTCGGTAAGTAATTCACTAACCGACGACTGAACGGTAAGTAAATCACTTACTGACGTGTAAGACTCAGAAAACAGTAAACACAACCTACCGTCTTGACAACCGATGCTGTAAATAAACAAAAAAGATCGATCGCACAAAAAAATAATGAGTTTAAATATGTATTTGCCTTGGTCATCAAGTATTTTTGGTCTGGTGCTTGACATTTCTTTTAAAAACTAACGCAAAAGATTTAAACTGTCATAAAACACTGTCAAAGTGTCAAACATTCTACAAAAATTATTAGGTCTGCCTACTAGAGTATTTGAAAATCTAGATTTCTATTGGTCAATTTTTCAGTATTATCATGAAAACCAGTGTTATAATGAGTATCATTATGAGACTAAAAATCGGCATTTAATTAACAACTTAAAGTATGGTAGTGGAAAAAACATACATAAATGACAGTTAATGCATCATCAATCGGTAGCGTGTAGCGTATTTTAATTCTGATTGGAAAAATGGCGACTGATACCACATCGCTCAATCTGATCAGTTAACAAAATACGCGTCCAGCAGGAAATTGATGATCGCTTCGGTAGCGCTACGTTGTGATGAACGCGACCAATTATATTATATTATTCTAATTATATTCACAAAATGACAGACTATGATAGACGTGTCTTTTAAAAATCAAAAGACATAGAACCACTAAATTTTCACATAGAACTACACAACTTTCACGGAATATTAAATATAAATTACAAAAGATCACGTACACTTGAAGTGACGTTTGAGAAACAAAAGACTTTTGTCACGAGATGCTAGTGTTTGAAGTGAAGTTTTGGGAATGTCAAACCCGTGTTTTAGATGCTCTTTGGTGACGAAAGTAGGGAAAGATATATCTATAAAGTACTTTCTCAAATACATTTGAATGAAATAATACAAACCTGTAGACTTCAAGAATGAGGTTATCCAAATCAGTGTTGATAAAATGGACTATAAGATATCAATCAATTATAATATTTAATTTATTCAAAGAAATAACTTGACTGACAAATGAAACAAATGCTATTGAATAAAACTCAATTAATCAATGAGAAACCCTTATTAGCAAACAGCCACATACAGAAATTACTCTTAGTCACTAAGTTTAAATTACGAGTGAAAACTAATTTCAACTCCGCATTGATAAAATAACGTTTTTCTTATGCCTATCTTTAAGATTTTACAAAAAACTCATTTAGATAATTCTATATTTCCGTACCTATCTTCAATGCTAACATGAACATAGGCTGTGACTATTTGGGAATGTGAATATTTCATGTCTCTGAATGACGATGTTTCGTATTTTGAAATTTTATATAGATTTTCATATTAGTCCAGGCGAAATCCGCGCATGAGTAGCGAAGACTATTCCACCTCAACTTTTTTATGCGATCATCTTTAAATTGCCCTACTGATGATATAAATGCATGTTGCCCCCGTGCCATATTGTTTTAACCGAAACTGTTTAAGCAATTGCAAAAAATTCTATTGTTGTTCTCTAACAGGACAAGTAACAATATCCAAAGTCTTTTGTTGTAGAAGTTGCTCGACGATTGGTATATATGGTATAATTATTATCATCACTTCAATACAGGGTCATTTTTTACTATACCTAATATATCAATTATCGCATTTGTGGAGGATCGAGAATTTCGAATTAAAACCATGAAATTTCATCAGACAGATGCAAAAATATGCACATTTTGTCTTATCAAAAAATTCGGTTTCATAATAAAATTGGTCAAGATATTTGGCATAGCTGTGGTTTTGTCCCCTGTTTGATGTGTCAAAATATCTAACTATGTTCCTCAGAGAACAGCAGTTAAGCAGGAATCCAATTCTTGAAAATGGGGGAGTAGCACCGAGAGAAATGGCATAGCTCTATCGAGAATGGATAAATGCTATTTTTGAACGTCATTCTATCCAACGTTTACATATGCCATATATGTTTCAGATATCAGGTGTCTCCTCAAGTCCAGTGCCCTCATGAGGTTTGGTTGTAGAGCTATCAGAAACGGTTGGAAACTGGACGTCTCATGCGCAGAGCCTCTCCGTGAACGGTTTTTATTCACTGTGCGTGAGTCGTCCATTTTCCAACCATTTGTGATTGCTCTACGAACAAACTAATAGTCAGATTTTTTGCGGGGTATGACCTGTTAAATAACATGTACTTATTCTTAGCTGATTCCTACTGATAGTCACATATGCGCTGCTACTGTGCACCTGCTTTGGAGTGTTCCTCCACTGGTAGCATATGTTGGCTTTGTACCCATTTTTGTATTCGTTATCGGGCCACTTTCTTTGTGGTCTCAAGAACTGGTTCTGATCCAACATATGTAGTTGCCGAAGCTTTTCTCACGAGTTCATCAGCTTGTTCAATTTCAGAACATTTTGAGCCACAAAAGTGTCTTTAGATTGATGAAATGTGTTTTAATTGTAAATGAGGTGAGGAACGATATTTTGAGACTCTCATAATTTGTTCCTGATGAACACAAAGAAGTAAAAATTCATTCCTATTGATGTCGTTATAAAGGACTTGAAACGAGCTTTCAAACATGATCCCATTTAAAATTATCCTGTAATACGACAATTTTGTTTAATTAGTCTCTACCTACATATTACAGGGTGGGACAATCTTCTGACATTGGAGGATTACATTGTTGTGATGAGAGATAGAACTTCATAATTTTTTGAGAGCTAATACAGCTACTGAGGGCACATTTTGGAAATACTTCCGATTCCACAGGGTGTTCCAAAACCACGTAGCTGCACAAACTTACATTTTTTTTAATGGAACGTACTATATTTTGTTTAAGAATCGAAAAGATCTCACCGAGAGCGTTACAAAAATATAGCACTCTAATATATTATAAGGGTGTTTTACAAAGATATGGCCTATTATTAGCAAAAAAGACCTCCTCTTCAACACTCTGCAGAACAGTTAATTGAAATAAATCAACAGGTCTTTGTGTTCAAATGTCATACACACATCATTGGCTGTGCTCAGTATTAATTACATTTTTCACCGGTGGCTTCTTTAATACAGGGTGAAACAAAACGCAAATCAAGCAATATCTCAAAATTTTCAAATGAATCACCCTATAAGTCTTTTTACAATTTGTTAGAACAATTGATAAACTTTCGAACGATGTAGTACACTTAGGGCATTAGTTAATGGAAAATCGTAGATATTTTATGATAATGATCAAAAACAAGTATTTTACGTACACAAATAAAATGGTATTAAATTTTCACATACAACCTTTTGTAAATTCTAACATTTCTAAAGAATATATTTTAATCGTAATTTTTGCTAATACCGTAGGTACTGGAATTACCAAAAATTTCATATTTATTCATGTATCACTTTCAAGAATTGTTATTATAGGCTTGTTTGAGAATGGGCGAAACATAATCAAGCCATATTTTTGATTATATCAAGTGGGCTACTATCAAAATAGTATCTACTAATAAATGTCAAAGAAATATTGCTGTATTCTTCGTTTGTGTTTAGGAAGTTGATTCAAACACAATAGTTAACTTGTGGTTCCAACAAGATGGAGCATCTGTATATCAGAAATTTCACCGACAGGTGGATAGGACGTGGTGGACCAATTTCGTGGCCTCCTCGATCTCCAGATCTCACACCGATGGATTTTTTTTTATGGGGATACATCAAGCAACTTGTGTATCAAACGTAACGCATTTTCCACAATAACTCCAGCTATGTTGGAAAGAGTAAGATCCTCGTTTTTGAAAAGAATTGTATGGAAGTAAATGATCGCCATTTTGAACACTTAGCATAAACTACTATACTTTTTATAGAATGTCAATGTTCATTTATGTAAATGTGAGTGTTCTTATAATGTTGGTTTTCATAATTGTTAGTTTTTCAAAAATAGAAAAAGTTGGAAACTGAATTACAAGCTTGCATTTTACATAACTAAGATAAACTGTTTGTGGTGACTTGAGTAATTATTTCGTAAAGACTACAGACTGCTTTTATATTTATTAGTAGGTACTATGATGACATTAGCCTACTTACAGTAAACAAAAATATTTCTTCCAAACATAATTCCTTCTTTCCTTCCTCTAATGGTAAGAGTAGAAGTCAAAGATATTTTAGATGCATCCAAAATTACGATTAGAATTTATGCCTTAGAAATCTTAAAATTCACAATATGTTGCATGTAAAAATTTAATACCATTTAATTTGTGTATGTAAAATACTTGTTTTTGACCATTATCATAAAATATCTACGATTTTCCATTAACTAATGCCCTGAGTTTACTACATCGTTTGAAAGTTTATTGATTGTACTAACAAATTGTAAAAAGACTTATAGGGTGATTCATTTAAAAATTTTGAGATATTGCTTGATTTGCGTTTTGTTTCACCCTGTATTAAAGAAGCCACAGGCGAAAAAAGTAATTAATACTGAGCTCAGCCAATGATGTGTGTATGACATTCGAACACAAAGACCTGTTGATTTATTTTAATTCACTGTTCTGCAGAGTGTTAAAGAGGAGGTCTTTTTTGCTAATAATTGGCCATATCTTTGTAAAACACCCTTATAATATATTAGAGTGCTATATTTTTGTAACGCTCTCGGTGAGATCTTTTCGATTCTTAAACAAAATATAGTACGTTCCATTAAAAAAAATGTATGTTTGTGCTGCTACGAGGTATTGGAACACCCTGTAGAATCGAAAGTATTTTCAAAATGTGCTTTCAGTAACTGTATTAGCTCACACAAAACTATAAAGTTCTATCTATCACCACAACGATGTAATCCTCCGATGTCAGAAGATTGCCCCACCCTGTATATTATGATTATAGATAGTTATATACTTATCCGATAAATCACAAGTAGTAACTGCGATGACACGTTACTCCAGCTCGTGAGTATACAGTAAGTATAAGTTTAGTCTGTACAGAATAAAAAAATATTCGGAAAATTATTATTCACTTTATTCAATATGATAATTTCATATAGGATTCAATTGGTGAAACGTATATAAACTCCGAAGAGGTAAATTCTTATCTTTGATAATGATCTACACGTCCTTCTTGGAAAAACTTTGTACTTTGCTTTCATAGCCTTCTTCTGAGCTCCAAAACTTTCCAAATATGATGATGACCCTCAAATTATAAAACCATATTGTCGAATGTATTAGTTCGAAAACTTCAGATAGTGTTGTATCCAGGGACGTATATAAGGGGGGGGGTTTGGGGGTTCAAACCTTCTCCATAGAAAATACAATAAAGGTACAATAATTTTTTATTAGCAAACTGCCGCAATATGAGTATTCATCGGGATGTGGCAATAAAAATAGATTCCTCAACAATTGTGAATAATTTAGCTGAAGAGGTTAATTTTACTTTTGTGAGATTGATTTTCTGTTCTAATAAAAGCTCCAATTTTCAATCATCTATCACTTTTTAAAATAGGTGCTCCAAAATTAAAATACAGCTAACATCTCGGCTGGTATGGGAATGCGGCGAAGAACTTAAAAGACTAGCGACTCGGAACAGTGTAACACTGGAGTGGGTCCCAGGTCACGATGGAATCGCTGGTAATGAAAAAGCTGACGAAATTGCAAGAGCAGGATCGTCAACACTGATGAACGGACCCGAACCATCTGTGGGCATCCCCAGATGCTCCACTAGGTCATGGTTAAAAGGGTGGGGAAAAGAACAATCCATAAAACTCTGGAAGGATACGCCCAGGCAAACACATGGGAAAAAATTTATAAAAGAACCATCAATGAGCAGAAACAAACTACGCACCATAACGGGGCTTCTTACGGGACACTTTCCCACAAAGGAGCACCTGAACAAAATAGGGCTGTATATCGGAGACCTCACATGCAGGAGATGCAAAAAGGACACACTCTGCACATATTATGCATCTGTGAGACGCTGGACCACAGGAGGCAAAAACTAAATGGAAGACCCCAAATGACTCCAGAAGACTTCTACAATCAACCAGTAAAGAACCTGTATGAGCTAATACAGGGAACGGATTGGCTGAATAGGCTGTAGTCAGAATGTTAGGAGAATCCACAATAAGCCCAAGAGGCTGAGGTGGTGCCCGCGAAGGGACGACTCCTGGCTCCTTTAAAAAAATATATATATATTTTTTTTTGCCTTAGGCGGCGCCTTCAATAAAGCTTTCCCCCTCTAAACCGATCAGATGAAAAAAACCAAAAAAAACCTCATGTAAAAGCTATAGCTACGTGACTGGTTGTATCTCAACAATTACTGCTGTCATTTTATCAGACACATGATATTGATAAATTTGGTTTGAACAATATGTCCGTGAAACAGGAGAAACAAAGACCAAATAATTTTAATTCTGCGGCGCCTACATAATAATATGAAACTTGTAAGGTTTCAGTGTCGGTAGTGCATGTACTACTGGAATGTGCCCGTTTTGATCCTTAAAGAATGCTGTATAATGTGATGAATAAAATTAGAGACATAATTGGTAAAAACTGTGACTTTCAAAAGGTGTTACTACTATA
The DNA here is from genome assembly GCA_910591695.1 of Galerucella pusilla. Lineage (NCBI taxonomy): Eukaryota > Metazoa > Arthropoda > Insecta > Coleoptera > Chrysomelidae > Galerucella > Galerucella pusilla. The sequence continues at coordinate 40,742 of CAJUYI010000585.1, read as the reverse complement.
TATCTGAAGGCAGTTAAAATATTGTAAATAGTCTAATAATTATATTTCCATTTCAATGTTTCCATTCTGTGTGTGTGTGCGAGTAAGATTTGCCTCAGAATTGTGGAAACTACTTTGCTAAAATTGGATGGTGGCGATGGATTTCATCAAGACATTTGTTAATAAATCGTAAATTATGTTAATATTCAACGAAAGGTTGGAGATCAACTTGATTAGTGTCAGTTGTAGCTCTACTTGTTTCCACATGAGACAGTCAAGGGTGGATTGACTCCATGTTAGTGTTGCACGTGTATAACACAGGGTTGTCAAACTTTAAAAACTAAGGGAGTCACTACCTTTTAGACGTCGACGATAGAATGAAAATGAATTCAAGTGACATTAAAACTAATCTGAGGAAGGAAGCAATACCTTGTGAAATTAAATTGAAGGTTGAATAAAAGAAGTTGAACATTTTAGTGAACTTGGACACGATCCCCCTAGAGCTCTTGCCTGGATAAAAAATTAAAAAAGGAGAAAGTCCAAAAATCAACTTCAATCTGCCTTGAGAAGGAAGAAGGAACATGGTGAAAATGAGGCCTGCACTTTTTCGGTGCCTACTCATCTCAGTAGACGTAGAAATAATACTCGTCACCAACTACAGGATCATTATCACTCCTTATCACCCAGTACAATGAACAGCACTTTCGCCATCAGGCAGTCGCACTGACATAAGAGGTGCTCTGCAGTGTCCTCTAGGTGACAAAATCTGCACAACGCTTCGTGTGCCTGACAATTATTGCTCCTTCTAGCCAACTGAGAAGTTGAATTACTCTATTAGTGGTTATTATTAATCTAGGTCAATAATGGACAAACTCAAATATTTTGAGAATCCAGAGATAGTAGTTCAGCAAAAACTTGTGCAACATAATTTTATATACCCAGAAGATTGTCTTCAACATATTTGCTGCTTGAAATTACCTATCAAGATGGAAATTATTTTAACAAAAATGCCATTAGTGACTGATGACATAAGAAGTACTTTCATAATCCATGCAGCGGAAACAGACAGAGTACTTGTCAGTCATACGACGGGGGTAAACGCCTCTCGTGGTGCGTTTATGAGCGCTGTGGTGTATATCTCACACTCAAGGTGTTTAGCGTTGAAATATTTCTAATTTTTGTTTTAAATTTGGCTAGTAGTGGAAAAATCGTGGTGAAGACATGTATAAGCCTCGCACCTTATTCCTTATTCCTGAATAATTTTGGAGCTTGGTCGATAATAATAGTCTTCACCACCTTGATGTATAATATAGTATGAAACCTGTACATTTTCAATTGCTTCCTTGGATAAGAGGTTAGCCTTTCAGTTCGCGAGTATATTGATATGAGCTTCAATCCAAATAAGCTTTTTTATTGTTACTTCAGGATGAGTTTGAAGTCCGATTGGAATCACTTATCCTATTTCATCTTTTGTTCAAGTTTCATCTGTACATGTGAATATTTTATAAACAAAGTCGGAATTTATTGATTTTAGAAGTACTTCGTTGATTTGGTTGAAAATTTAATACCTGATAATTATAATTTTGCAGCTTATAGGTAATAACACAGCACACTAACCACATTTTATTAACTGAAATTCATTGTTGGACGCTAATTACTCGAGGAGTTGATGTGCACTTGATTTTTTTTCAATGTAACGAACATTTTGAATTGCTGAATACCGCTAAAATTATATATCTTCCTAAATATTCGATTAATTACATTTAAATTTATTTGTAATTTCCTCACGTTCTTCTATATCAATTAATGCAAACTGAATTTAGGTTAAATTAAAAATTTAGAATAAATTATTTTCATGTAATATGTAGAATTTTGTATTAATAGGACTCGAAAAGTTTATTTATTCAGTTATGGTGAAAAAGCTTTCAACGTATTTGATACTATACAATTTATTACTGCCGCAAACTGTGCGCACATATCAAATTTAGTTAATGCAGATATTCACATTGAAGCGTTTGAAAAGAAATTCTATACAATGTAGGTCCAGCAAGCAGTTACTTTCTATCTATGAAGTATTTCGATGTTAATGATATCTCGGCATGTCATTTTTGGGTATTCTATGGGGTAGAATTTGAGTTTTCGATCTCAAGCGATCACTATAGGAGCCGAAAAACCTAGAAAATTTTAAATTATTCCAGTTCTTCGCTTTTTTACTTTCAGGAGAGAAATAAAAGATGCTTTACTGGTATCGAACATTTATAACAATTGTGTAGACGAACAGACTAACATATTATAAAAGTAATATCTAATAGCATAAGATACAATAAAATCAAAAATAGATTTTCCTACAAAAAATCTGATAGTAGTTATTTTCCTGAGAAGGTTTATTTATCGTAGATAGACTTCGTTTCACATAAGAAGAAGCCACTTGAAGTTTGCCAACCGACTTGCGCAGAAATCAAAATCGGTCTGGCGACCGTTTCATGCCATTTGCGTTACAAATGATGTTTCATCCAGATAGCAATTTCATAACTAACTTTTGAGGTTGTGTTTGAAACAATCATTCACAGTCGAATATTTTTGATTTTTGAATATTTTAAAACGTTAAGATAATTTATCTGCTGAGAAACTTGTTGGTGAAAAAATCATCCACAGTCAAGATCGACCAATTCTTCAAAATGGTGCTCTTATGGAGTCCAAAGCAGAATATGGAATGCAAATTCCTCCAAAAAATCACTGCTAGGTCAAAAAGTATAATAATCTAATAAATTAGTCCTGGCATTCAAATTATTATAAAATATTTGGAAAAGTATACATTTACTTTAAAACAAATGAATTCTGCTAAGTAATTTATATGGGTCTGCTGCACTTGTCAGTTATTTACACATTTAGCACATTACTTTGAAAGTATCCATTTAAATATATATAAGTATTTATTCGAGTTCCAGCACTTCAATTATGTTTGTCACTGTACGAAGTTATGATAATGCAGTATAGTTATTTAAGTCAACCATATAAACAACACCACTATTTTTCATGAATAAAATTTTCTCAAGTTCCTATTTTTTGTTTTTCTAATTTTTTAATAATATAATGATTTTTTTTGGCCTATGTCATCGAACACCGCCAATCGTTAATTGAAATTACAGATATTTCAACGATACCAATTATTTTCATATATAACAGTGTCTATTGTTTGTGAAAATTTGAAACCATATTGATTACCATTAGGTATAACTCTGGTTTCCATAATGAAACTGAAAAATTGACCAATATAATTTTAGTATTGTTAATAACCAAGTAAGCAGACCCAATATTTTTTTCATAATGTTTGACAGTTTTTAAGAGATTCGTGACAGTCAAAAAGGTAGATACCACTTTTTATAAGAAATGTCGAGCTACGAAGTGTTTAAATGTACACCACCTGATCGTTGCATAATATACCTATCTACTATTTTAATAATATCTGATATTGTTATTTTGTGCTTACCTACAAAATGTGAAAACGTTACGCTAGGTACTGATTTGAAGTCGAAAATTAATTTTACAATATGGCATTGGTTTTGATAATAAACTCGCGCATACGACTGCAACTACAAGTGGCTTCTTCTTACGTGAAACGAATGACTAAATTTGATTACTACGGTGAAGGTCCTCGGTCCAAAACTCACCATTTTCGTTTCATTTTATTCCATTTAAGGTGTTTTAACACCTATAATTATAATAATTCTGTACAATGGGTAATAAGAACAATATGTTATAGACACTAGAGGTATATATTAAGATCATTTCAGATTAGACAATTTCTTGTGCAATATTTTGGAAATTGTAATAAAAATTGTCTGCAATGTCAAATTGTGAGAATAATAGAACAGGTTCTAATTTCTTAAGAATTTGATCTATAGTTTGCGTTTCTGTTTCATGATAAAAATGTTCTATGAAAATGTAATTTATCTTGATAAATTAACTCCAATGGTAAAATGTCATATACCTGGAAATGTTATTGTCACTTTGACATCGATAAAAAAGGTGCATCCTTTTTTATCGCGATAAAAACTCCTCTTCCTCAATATCTAGTAAGCGGACGTCACTTTTACACAATGACAATGAGTCGCAAGTTAATAAAGAAAATTATTTTTGCTGTTCATCCATATATTCTGTCGTTAATTTATCTTGCCAAAAAACACTCGAGCTTTTCTTTTATCGGATAAATTTCTCTTCAACTCAAAATTTTGCCAATCACTAAATTTGCTCGAAAAACTGACATTAGATAAAATCGCTCCACCTTCGGTGTCGCGATTTTATCATGTCAGTTTTTCTCGTGAAATTAGTGATTGGCAAAACTGTTTCGTTGCGAAGTGAAATTTATCCGATAAAAAAAAGCTCTTGTGTTTTTACTGTTGATTATTTTTCTCACTTGTCAAAATCTGACATTTTGGTAGTTTTAACCAATAGCAATACATTATTCTAGCCAATCATTCGGTATTATACTGATAATTCTGCCTCCTCATCGATAATACCTTGTATACCTACATTGAAACGTCAAAATTTTACTTTGAATTTGTCATTATAGGTCGCGTTCATCACAACGTAGCGCTACCAAAGCGATCATCAATTTCCTGCTGAACGCGTGTTTTGTTAACTGATCAGATTGAGCGATGTGGTATCAGTCGCCATTTTTTCAATCATAATTAAAATACGCTACACGCTACCGATTTATGATGCATTAACTGTCATTTATGACATATGTTGGAAACATATTATAATAAATATCTTTGTTTGGAGATATTTTGGTTTGTATTTTAGTGAAAATGAGTGAACAGCTGGAGATGACTTATTATTTCTAAAATAAATTGTATAGTTTGTCAAGAAATTCAACTCTTCATAGTATGCTCCAAAGTGGGAAGCTCTATTTATTGTAATTAAATCCCATTTTTTAATGGTTAGAAGTAATACCTATTTCATAATTGTCATATATATCAAATAAAATTGAGTTGTTGTTGTTGTATTCATTGACATTTTAACATATATGTCGATGGTTTTATTAGCACGTTCAGCAGAATTACGAACTCTAAAAATCGCTACCTGATCAACTGTGTTGGGATGAACGCGACCATTGACAACTAAAAGTGCTTCGAAGTTTATTGAAAAATGAACATGAACCGATTGAGTGTCATCACCCAAGAGAATATTGAACGTTTAATACAAAATTTTAAATTGTTGAAAAAAATAGCCTTCCCGAATACAACTCGTTTTTCAAATTTTATCATATAATTTTCCATTTTCATCACTCAAACTTGTTTATTTGAGGCAAAAACATTCAAACAAACCGAATTAAGATAAAATTCCTCGTCCTAACGGACTCGTGATTTTATCAATCGTTTCGTTTTCATATTTTTTCCAAATAAACAAGTTTTCGTGGAAAAGAAAAAATTATCGATAAAATTTGAAGCTCTCGTGGTATTACCTTTGATAATTTGTGGTTATGTATTGAAGTGGTTGAAAAATATGTTTTGGAATAAACAAGAGAGTGAAATGATAATTGAGGGAATCTCAAAACATGCTTGTTTGTACAATGTAAAACACTCCTTCTCCTCTGTTTTGAAGTTAATATACATAATATACATAACTCACGAAATTTTTGAAAAGGTTATAATGTCTATATCTAAAATGACCATTAGAGAAGTCAGAATAACAGAATATTGCTTTTTATTATTTTTAATATGACTGTTTGTTTGGTTGCCTGTACCAAAATCGTTTATTGATAGGAGTCATTATAATGAATAATTTTGTGTATGTACATACATCAAGATAGCCCAAAAACGCCGCACGGTCGACAGAAATAGTTATTCATTAATGTATAAGGGGTGTGAGTATATTTACCGATAAACTCTTTTCCCGTGAAGTATATTAGATTTTTTCTCTTCCCACAGAATTCATTTTTCGTCAATTCCATTCTATACTTTTTGCATAAAATTATGGACAGCTTTAACCTGCTTCTATAGCGTCCTAAGCATCAATAACGTCAAGCTGACAGTTTATTATCAAAAAATTGGAAAAAATGGCGCCAAACAAAGACTGCTACTCCATTTTTGATAACCGTGCTTTTGGAATACTCGATTTCTTCAATTCCAAGTGAAATTGTTAATACTCTCAGCTTTGAGAATTTTAAAGAGTAATTACTGGACACTACCTTGGAAGAACGTCAGCCACTTTACTAGCGAATACTGAAGTTAATGTCTCATCAGCTCTCAAGCGAAATCTCGTAACAATTGCGAAAAACTATGTAGCGAAAAGCGCAAACTATGAAATAGGAGCTGCGGAGGAAATTCTATACAATATAACGAAGCCAGAAGTCTCCTGCATCGCTTCAAGAGTATCAGGAAACTTGGAAAGAGATAGAGAATTTATAAAAAGATATTCAAATTTTGTAAATAATGTTCAAAATTGTAATAATATAATAATTGTACTATTGATATTCAACAGTAATTACACAAGGGGTGGTTGAAATATTCGCTGTAATTTGCTACCAACAATATTATCAATGTAATTTTGATGCTATTGGTAGATTTGAATTCTATTCTCATCACGAATGGCTGTCATGATCGTTTGAAAAATAATCATATAAATAAAGAGAAACACGTTTTATATGGCATACATTATCACCACCGTAGGTCGTCAAGGGCAATCGATACCTTTTTGGCAATTGTCACTTTACGTCCTTCAAAACACTATCAAAATGCGTTGTTTACAATAAAGGGAGAAAAAAAAAACAATATTCACATAAAGCTGGTACAATTGTAGCAAAAATAATATAGAGAAAGACAAAAACATGGAAGCGAAAATCGAAATGATACAAGTAAATCAAATAAGTCGTTGATATTACACATTTAAGCGATAATGCAATTTATAATGATAAATATTTGGTGAAGCTTTACCAAGAATATTCAACAATTATTGTTGATCGTTCAAGCTTTCTGTCGAAGGAGAGAGAAATTCCGATTCGATTCCAATTTAAATACAACACATGGAGTCCAACGAACGGGAATTGAGTTACGTCGCATATCAATATGAAGTCCATTATGCCTTGACAAAAAAAATAAATTACTTTCCGGTAGTGAATTCTGAAATCCCATTAAAAAAATGGGATACGAAATGACAACTACTAAAGCGCAGAGAATTAATATTAATTAATATTAAGGAGTAACTAGTGCCAGAGTCTATTAACATTTTAATACGTTCTTGGGTGTGGGATAAGCAAGGTCTGGCTATTCCTGAAGCATACGAAAGAAAAACGTGGGTACTGTGAGATTAACACAAAAATTAATCAAAATATGAACGGACCTTTCAATTAAATTGTGAATGGGCTTTCGAATCAAACAGACGGTTTCCAAAATAAATAAAGCAGAAAGTGTTGAAATTGTGTATTTTTTTAAATAAAATTTGCAATAGGATCTACCATTTTTTGTAAACTTGGAAATAATATCTAATAGATACAAAGTATAAGAGTCTCAAAAAGGCAGACCATAACGAAAGTGAGAGACGAAATATATTAATGCAGTAAAAGGAATAAGATTTTTAGAGACAGATAATGGCAAAAGGGCAAAGGTAGAGATTTATGCTATCCTGGAATGTGTTAGAATTAACAAACATAGCACTCACACTCATAGGATAAACATACTAACTGACAGCCAGGCAGCCCTTGCAGCTTTAAACAGCCGCAAGGTAACATCCAGACTAGTAGAAGTATGCCAGAAAGAACTAAATGAAGTAAGATTAGTGTGGGTGCCGGGACATAACGGTATTCCTGGAAATGAACAAGCTGATGAACTCGCGACAAGAGGTTCAGCAACAGCATATGTTGGACCACAACCAGTTTTTGGGACCATATAAAAGGTAGTCCGAAGGCAAATACAAAATGGGTACAAAGTCGACATAGACTTCAGAGGAGGAACACTCCAAAGCAGGTACACAGTAAAACCTTCATAGGTGACACATGTGTAAAACGGGCCGAAGAACTACTGAATATCAGTAGGAATAAGCTAAGAACTATTACAGGTTATCCAACGGGTCATACCCCGTTAAAAGATCACCTGCATAAAATAGGGTTATATAACGGGAACCTCAGCTGCAGACTTCGTGGCATGAAGACTGTGAGGCACTGGACTCGAGAAAACAAACAATCTTTGGAGAAGCAAATGTGCCACCTGAAGTATATGGCACACATCCAATGGACCTATATCGTCTACTCGAAGGTACGGGGATAACTGGATGGGTGGACTAAATTTGGGAGTAGAGTACAATAAGCCAATAGGTTGCAGTGCTCCCGGCATCAGAACGGCTCCCAAAACACACACGAACACAAAAAAAATTGCAAAAAGGGCTAAGATCATAATGTTTTGCTTAAGTGTTCATATGTACAGACCATTTAACCGCATCGTTTATGTTGAAACCAATACATTATTCTCCTCTCTGTTCTAGAATAATGAACCAATTTTTAGATGAGACTTTTAAAGGGGTAGGTAGTTAACAATGATTATTTTCGGTGACCCCCTCGTTCACTAGATATGACACGTTCAGATTTTTTTATACGGGGCTACATAAAAAATAAGGTGTATTTCCATCCCCTAGCAAAAAAGGAAATTGTGGACGTACAAGTCGCAATGCATTCATTTCTCTCTCTCCAGCAATGATTAGGGGTACAGCAAACGAAGGAGTGATAAAAAGACTAAATTTAATGCTTGGAAGTTCAAGGACCAAATCGTCATAAGCAGAAATATGGCAAAAATAACTAAAATTTCAATCCCATTATCATGATTAATAATAACAGGATTCACTTTTTTAACTTTCACTTGTAGACAACCAAATTGTGTTGAATTGTTTGATATTCTTTTCGCAGTGTGACAGCTGGGTCACGGTCGATATACATATATCTTGTGGCACATAAAAAACATGTTCTATTTACAATTCTGTCACAATCACCATATCGTATTAAAAGTAAAATTGTGATCAAAATCATTATCAGATAAAACCCGTTACGTAGTATTACATGGGAAATATTTCTAAAAATACATTTTGTTATTTGTAAAAGTAAGAAATACATTTCTTTTTTGACCCATCATATGAAGACAAAACAATTTGTCATTTTTGATGAACACGAAACATATTTCTCGGCATGGCGTCGGATACGTTAGAGAGAGAACATTTTTCGAATCCAAGCCGCAGGCAGGCATTTAGTTCGAAGGGTCATGCTATCTAGTAATAACCGCTCCCGAGGGTGGCGGCAAATTGAAGTATATTCAACTCCGAATCAGCTTTTACTTCCTTTTTTGTTTTCGCTTCGTTTCCCTTGTCTTGTTAGGAGCCACACGAATTCATGATATATTTCATCCTTTTTCATACATAATAAATTATATAATTAACTCTTGGATAAATATTATTAATTTTTGAACATTCGAACCACTATAATATTGTTTGAAGTATGTATAAACATCATTATTCATTCTCTCATGAAAAGTTTCATAGCTCAATAATATTTGGAAAATACGTACGAGGTACTCTTCAAAAATTGAATAGATCAGGCTTGTATAGTTTGGCAAGTCTATTTGAAGCTATGTGGGATCGGTAAGAGGAGAGAAAAAACATGGCGCCTATATGTCAAACGTACAAATGGCGTACGGTACCTATTTTACCAAGTGAAACTGAAAATACAAATGTCACTGACAATACCAACGCAACTGGATAAATCAATATCAGTCAATTGACGAAGTGAGAGGGAAGATCTCACGCACGCGCTTGCCAATAAGAAGTCAGCTGGTCGATACAAATCACCAATTATGTAATTTGGAGGGTGTGGTCATTATGGCTTTCGTACAACGCTGCCAGAGCTTCAAAAAGTCCATAACAAATTTGGAAAAGTGTTAATTTTGATATTCATAAATTGAAAAAATATTGTCAATAGAATAAATCCAAGGAAACAAGCACATTATAAAATTAACGTTCAATCATATTTTCAATATTGTTAATAATAAAAAGACCCATTTATAATTATTATCACTACATAGTTAGCACTTCAGCTTTTTCATAGTTAAAGGTGGCAATGTCGAATGTTTTCGACTGCATTCCTTTCACGGTTTTAGATAAACTAGCCAAAGTATACTTGATGTAGATCCATACTAAGTGATAAAATAAAACAACTCTCAATCACTCGTTTGAGATATCTTCTGTGTTAGTTTAATAATATGTAGATTTTCACAAATTAAGTTTTTCTATTTCATCATTTAATACTTTTTTCTTGAATATGGTAACAATTTAGTATCATCAGGAAATAATTGATATTATCTATAATTCTTAGGTACCTATTACTGAGCGTGTGGTGAAACAGAAATTCCAATTCGGGTTTCACCGAACTCTCGGGAATAGTTGGTCAAATGAGGCATTAGAGTCATTCGAATATCGATTGTAGCAAATTATTAGCTATAAACTGTATACTTAGGAGGCTTGTGTATTAAAAGTTTTCGATGACTAACGAGCGTCTTTTCTGAAGTGCGCCTCTTGTGAACAACGGTCATGAATTCAACTGCAAGATATCAATTTCATTTATATTTTCAACAATTGTTATTGTCATGTTTCCTCTACCCCCTTTATATACTTTAGTGTGAGAAATATTCAAAATAATTTCAAAATTTTCGAAGTAAGAAATATTATGCTGCAATGTATTATATCATGAATTTGGAATTTGGGAATCTGCATATATTTTATTAATATTACAACACGATGACATTCCCACTCCCAATTTTGAATTATTATTCATACTATCCCACTAATAACTGATGATGGTAACATTTTAGAAATTATACATCTTATGACATGTTAAAGATTTCCAAAAACTTTTAAAGACCACCCAAATCATTTTATGAGGTAGAATGATCAAGAATTTGAATCATCACAATTAGGGTAGCAAGGTAGCAGTATATATAGTATATGATAAATGATAAATATTATCAGTTTGAGTTGTTGTTATGACAATATCTTTTTTATCCCACACTATGAGAAATTTTCACCAGCTTTACAGAGACGAGAAAGTTACCTTTTCCACAGCTAACAAAGAAAATAAATTTTACGTTCCCACGCTAGCTGGCGCCCTAATTGACAAATAAACACCACCATTAAACCTCAGTAAGAGAATGAATTATTAGCAGTTGTCAAATTCAATCGTAGGTTGTCGTATTCTGATGTTCGAATCTATATCTACTGAAACGGCTAAAATGACGACTCCTTTGATAGAAAATATACCTAGTAGACGTAGGGGCTACGGATTCAACTAGGTACTTCTTTTTCTGAGCAAGTACTGTTATCAAATTTATCCAGTCTCTTCTGTTAACTGTACTATGCATAATCCGATTTTCAATATTACTTTTTTGAAAAACAATGACTCGCAGTGATAAATCTCATATTATAAATAAAATTTTCATATAAAATATCACAAACAATTATTGTGTGGGATGGAAACAGTAATAAATTTCATATTATAAAATATAATTCTCATAGAAAAATATTACTCACAATTATTGTATAGTGAAGTGTTTTGTTCAGGCCTCAAGAAGTGTCCATATCTTTTTTCGGCCTGAAAAATGGAACTTCACGCCTAGGTATACAATATACTATCTCTGGACCACCTCCAGTGCTTTCAACACATTTTTCACGGTCAGGGTAACTCTGCTTTATACTTCTTAAATATCATCATATTTGTTATTTACCGTTTTAACGACTCTGTGATTTTCGCCACAAATACTAGTTTAATCCAAGCATAAGCTTTTATCCTGTTGTTGTTTTCATGGGTCTTTTTTTTTTGTATTTTTTCACCAAAGTGTATTTGCTTCTGCAGTAGTAAAATTTATCGATCTCAGAAATTTTTTCGGGGATTTTCATTATTTTTTCTACACCCACAGATTATCCATTTTCCGCACAGTTTACAGAATGGAAATGTAGGCCTTATCGGTTAACTGAACGGATATGATTTCATATACATCCTAGAACGTATAAGAAATCCACCAATCAGCATTCGCGTTTAGTTCCCGTCACTCATCTTTTTTTTTCAATTTAAAAGAAACTTCGAAATAACTTGTCAAAAAAAGTCTCTCCTAGATGCACTGCATCAAAAATAAACAAAAATAAACTTAAATAAAATAATCCTTACAAATTAACAACAAATACTTAAAACAAAATGGAATGGGTATTTAAGGCGAATCCTGGATGGACGTCGGATGTTATAAAATTATGTAATACATTCCACGTTATAGATGAAAGTTTGAGATGTTCCTCGGTGGTCGAGTGGTAAACATGCCACACTCTCACGCGATAGACCAGAGCTCAAATCACTGTGAGGTATTTTTTTATATTTTAATTTCATTTCTAAATAATTATTCTGCTTGATATTTATAACGACAATAGGTAGAAATATTTAGCAGAATATTAATTATTATAGATAATGGTACGGTGCCCTTCGTGCGCGATTCCAGCTCGCAACATCTACTTATAACAGCATCGCAGATTCAAAAAAGGAAACCGTAACATATACAAATTGTACATTTAAGAACTGTACATTTATCACAAAATACCAGTGGAAATATAAAATTGACTTGGTGAAATTATAAATAAAATTGTTGAAAATCTTTCATTTAAAGTTATATTATAGTTAAATAAAATGTTTTTCATTCTAGATTTTTTCTCAAGTGTGTCGTAGAGAAAATATACTGTTCGACTTGATTGAGCACTCCGCCTACGGCCTACGGCGTAGTGCTCAAACTTCGTCCTCCTGCGATATGGCCATTATATCCACACTAGTTGCACAAACTACTATTTTCTATACCAACAATACCAACAATACCAACATGAACCTATATTATCCATTTTCTGCACAGTTTACAGAACGGAAATGTAGGCCATATCGGTTAACTCAACGGATATAATTCCATATTGTGATAAGTTGAGATGTTTAAGTTAATTAAAATTCAGTGTTCAAAGAATACGTCATTTCACCAACATAAGTTTATTTAAAATCTACAAAAAAATCATTAGAACTAGCAAAGGCAAAGAAATTGCTAGCTCATCACAAAAATAGTTGTTTATAAATATAGTAAGATAAAACAATAAATGCTTACAAAACTAGCCTTAATTCCAATAAGGTAATATACCTTTTTAACTGTACAGGCTGGTGATATATTCATAGGATGCATCCTTTTACTATCTTACTACAATATACATCCCAGAACGTATATAAAATCCACCAATCAGCATTCGCGTTTAGTACCTACCCGTCACTCATCTTTTTCTTCAATTTGAAAAAAACGTCAAAATAACTTGTCAAAAAAAGTCTCTCCTAGAAAAACTGGATCAAGAACATTTATTTATGAAAATAAACGTAAATAAAATAATCCGTACAAATTACCAACAAATACTGAAAAAAGAAAAAAATGGTTATTTAAGGGGACGTCAGATTTTATAAAATTATGTAATACATATGACGTTATAGATAGAAAATTAGTGTGTTCCTTGGTGGTCGAGTGGTGAACATACCAGACTCTCACGCGATAGACCAGAGTTCAATTTTTCAAATGTTAATTTTTCTTAAAATAATTATTTTGTTCGATTTTAATAACGACATCAGGTTGACGCTTGAAATATTTATCAGAATATTCATTATTATAGATAATGGTACGGTACCCTTCGTGGGGGAGTCCGACTGGTAACATCTACTTATAACAGCATCGCATATTTAAAAAGGGAAAGCATAGTATTATACAAATTGTACATTCAAGAACTATATGTTTACCATACAAAATTAGTGAAGGCATAAAATTGAATTGGTGAAATTGTTGAAAATTTTTAATTTGGAGTTATATTACAGTTTATTAAAATGTTTATTTTCAAGACTTTTTCTTAAGTGGGTCGTAGAAAAAGTATACTGTTCGACTCATGTGGATTGTCCATATCGCACTCGAACGATTGCGTGCTCAAACATCGTCCTCGTGCGATAAGGCCATCATATCCACACTAGTTGCACAAACTACTATTGTGAACTTTCTCGGGCCATATATTTTTATCGCTAGAACGATCAATTTATTTTATAACCTCTGATCAAAGTCAAAATTATTGTTGTTATTATGTGATATTATTCTTACTTTCAGTACTTTAAAAAGCTGCCTATAGTAACTCCCTCCGCTGTCACATTACTTTTATCAAGAACACTTCTCTCCTAATTAACTTCCTCCTAAATTTTCAAATTTTCCATACAACTTCCAAGTTATCCTTACTAAGGTAATTGATAATCAGCTCTAGGTCTGTTTTATAATTTTTCTGTTCAGAACATAATATTTACTTTAAATGAGACTACAACGAATATTAGCCTATTCAAATTTGTGTTGAAACGTCGAAGAGTATAGTGAAATTGAATACCTCTACTTCGTAGTTTACCAAAAACAGCACAAAAAATGCATTCCCTTTTCCAATGCTCCGTAAGTTGGCGTATTCTACGAAAAAAAAATCCTTGCACGCTTGCTAAAGCCTTCCGTATAGAGCTCTTGCTAGCTATTTTCAACTGCACAAACACAAAAGCTCACTATTTCGTGGATGAAAGATGATATATTGTGAACATCTGTGTATGCATATCTCAGTGGTGTAGCAATAATTTTTCACTCACGTAGTAATCATTTATTAGGTTGTTTTGAGCTACGTGGGTTTTCCAATATTACTTTCCGATACAAACGAGCATTACATGATTCCTCACAAATTGCTTAAAATCCGATATAATCATCATTTCTTTGCCTAGACTGTGGTATACTTTCCTATTATGAAAAATACACTCATTTCATCATTCGGCCGGATACGAGTTAGGCGCGTTCTATCCGAATAGATAACCAATAGTAAATTTTCATACTATCCTCTCCTTCAGCATGAATAAATGTTTTCGATTGTTGATGTAGTCGACGCGATTGAAACTACATTATCCCCTCGTTTGCACGATACGGGTTAGTGTGCCCTTCCATATATGGTCGATATTTCCTCGGTGGATTTGTGTCTTATCCAGAAGAGACTAATAAGTTTCTGTCATATCTTTAAACGGAAAATTTCTGCTCAAAACAAGCACGAGAAGGTCTTTGTTTTGTTATTGTGATACTTGATGGATGAAAAGAAGAAGACTATGGGTATCTCCCAAACTCCCAGACTTGACTCTTTATTGCTGCTCGTGAAATGCCAGTGAATGTTACAGAATTTGTGGATTTTTATAGAATGTAGAAAATGTTTGTATCAATCAAGTGCGAGCTTTTGCTACAACTATTTGATAGCTTTATTGTTTCAAGCCTTTTTAGTACCTTTGGAAGATGTTACTCCTTCAATCAATTTTACATTGAGGATCTAGGGAAAAACAATAAATTATGGTCAAATTAAGACAAAAAATACACAAAGTAACCTCCTATCTATCGAGATTCAAGATGCACCATTCACTCGAGCAGAGTTCTTCTTTTTTAATTAGACAGCAACGTGATTAATTACAAACATCCACCCAAAATGTTGAAAGATTAAGTTCGCACAGCAAGCACGAAATTCCAAAATGCCTTTCATCGAACAAAAACCAAAGTTATAGGAAAGGTCGTGGCAAACTGCGAAATCCGGAATAAAACTGTGGAAGTTTTATTCTACGTAATCGAAGAAAAAGTTGCGCAAATTTTGAGAGAAGTTAGGTACCTGTCAACTGAAAAATTTTGTTGAAAGAGTTTCGATTCGCAAAATAAGTCTCAAATATGACGTTTTGCAAGGTCTAGGCTGCGTTAAGAATTCGGAACATAAAATTGACTTGAAACTAATCCCTTACTCCGGAATATAACCGACACCAACGGTTCCACATGCAGTTCGACAACAACTGAAAGAGGATTTAGCCACTATGGAGTTATTAGGAAAACTAACGAACCAGCACCAATTTTTAGTTCAATGGTGATCATTGGAAAGAACGGGAAAATCAGGATTTGTATCGATCCATCCAATCTAAACCAGCAAATACTGAGAAGACATTTTGCATTAAAACCGTTAAAGAGATAGCAACGAAAGTTGAGGAAGCGAAATACTTTTGAACTGTACCAAATGGCTTTGGCAAAATCGCAGAATAATCTCAGAAGTACCTCACATTCAGTACTTCGTGGGTCATCACATTACCAAGGTACCAGAATGCATTTCGGATTATGCTCTGCACCCTAAGTATTTCAACAAATAATTACTAACGTTACAAACGCAGGAAGTTCATTGGATGACATGTTAAGTTTTCCTCAATACTCTTAAGAGCTCACAAAAGCTGGTTTTAAAGTTGAAAGAAACTGGTCTCTGGTTAAGAAAGGACAAATGCATTTTCGATGTGACAGAAATCCACCGGAAAAGGTCTATTACCCAACAAAGGGAAATTGAAGCCCTTAACAAGCTGAAAGCTCTACAAACCTAACAAGCACAAATATTGCTAGGAGCTATCCACGGAAATGTATACCAAATATCTCCGACTTAACAGCGCCAAAACACCACTGTGAGTAACTTAAAATGTAATTTATATTTTTACATAATCACAGTTTCCTGTAACAATTGTCATATTTAAGTAGAGTTATTATAAATAGATGTCAATACAGTAGCCTCAAACTATCATACGTCTTTACAAAAAGTGGACCATTCACTAAGAAGCAACATCTACTTCTCGGGTTGGTTAAATCGTTCAGATATCACGACCCCGTTTATTTTAGAAGTGTGATTCATTGTCTGTAGGGGCATATAGCCCGAGGAGTGGATGCTGCTTCTTAGTGAACAGACGACTTATTGAAAATAGATTTTCACATTTTCAAAGGCGTTATAATAGAGTACTACTATTATTTCCACATCTGTAATTACGTTGTTACCATTTTGGGTGAAAACTTAACATTCACACAG
Organism: Galerucella pusilla; assembly: GCA_910591695.1. Lineage (NCBI taxonomy): Eukaryota > Metazoa > Arthropoda > Insecta > Coleoptera > Chrysomelidae > Galerucella > Galerucella pusilla. Next base: position 23,798 of record CAJUYI010000585.1, on the reverse strand, counting down.
CAGTGAGGACTGTCTTCAATAACATAAAAGTTGAATTTTTCAACTTTAGTCTGGAATAAAAATCAGAATGAAACTCCCAGAATCATCCTCAAATCCGCCATTGCGACTTGCATATGCATACATAAAATGAAGTCTTTTGTTATGTTAGTGTTCGCACCGTGCACTCCCACATAACTTCATTTATACTCGGTTTTTCATTTTTCATTTTCTTTCCATCCACATGTAGCGAGGAAATCCGAGAAATACAATATACGCTGGTCTAACTACTTAGATGAGCAGGATCAAAGAAAATGTTCCTCTTCTTTTTCTTTTGAAGTACCCAAAGATTGTTTATGTTTTATTATAATGGAAACATATGAAGTGATGAATGAACTAATATCTCGTAACACCTAATTTTATATAACCTTCCATTATTCAGATTATGAAGGTGTACAATATTCTGAGCTGGTTAATGTTCTTGAAAGCGTTTTGCATTTACTCTTGATTTTTTTCTTTACCATATTAGTTCCTCAACTTGCTTGGTTCAACCTATTTTTTGTCACAGATGAATGGATTAATATCTTCGTTTTCCTAAGCAAATTAATTTTTCCATCCCTCACTACGTGAAGTTTTTCCATTCCCATCAAATGAAATCAATGGATAATAAATTCCACAACAAACATATAAATGTATATAATGTAATATAAATTAAATGACTCGTGAGGAGTATCCCGGAAGTTTTTCAAAATGTAATTAATTAATAAAATCTATTTTCAATGGCTTTTTTTACATTTGCAAATACCTCCGGTACCACTAATTAGCATTCTGTCAAAACTCTCTCAGCTGTATGCATAATCGGTTGCTGGCGACACCTCGGAAGCTATTCCGGGAAGCATTTAGGCAAAACGTACCACATATTAACCATTGCTCTAAAATCTGCCGTGCTGATTGGTCCGCGACTAAACGCGGTACGTTTTGTCTAGATAGAGTCGAAAGCAGGTACGGATTGCCCTCGTATTGGAAGCTTTTAACCTTCTATTCGATGAACCTGAATGTGAGCTGATTAGCGCAGTTGTTAGGGAACAGTGCTTACAACTCAGGGGTCGTAGGTTCGAAACCGTACCTGCTTTCGACCTTATCTAGACAAAACGTACCGCGTTTTGGGGCAATGGTTAATATGTGATACGTTTTGCCTAAATGCTTCCGGGAAACGCTCTGGCAACTTGCCGGTGTAAGAACAGAGCATGTTTGACTTCGCACAATCGATCTCTTTCCTTTTCTTTGTCTGGCACATCGTCGAGCCAGCGGTTAAGGCATCGTCAAACGGTTAGAGCATGGTCAATTCATTTTGCTTGTGATATGTACGTGAGTTACACTTACTAGCCACGACAAACTATGAATAAATATAATATAATAATAATAATAATATGATAAATTATAAATAAATAATATAAACTATACATCTGGGATAAGGAATTGTTACTAAATATTCATGGAAGAAATTCGACGCAAATTCCTGCGAGATCTGTAAGCGAATGTTGTATATTTTTGATTTCATCCAGAGGCGAGAGATCCATTGATCTGATCCGTCACTCTATTGGACGTGTCTATCATAATGTGTCCTTCTGAAAAGTTAGTTTTTCCTTTAAAATTGCAAAATTGGGTGGACCAGAAATTCGGGGAGGTGAACTACTTCTTGACGCAGGTGCTCACTGGAGTATGCGAGAGATGTGAAGTGGAGGATGATGTGTGGACATGTGCTCAGATTATGAAAGGATGAAAAAGGTCTGAAGATGTTGGAAAATAATCTAGGGAAGGCGGTGTATTGGGTAAATATGGTGGCGGAAAGAAATATGGCGAGGAGAAATAGATGGAGATAAGTGGCGTGGTAGGGGGCATGGTTAGGGCAAGAAAAAAATTGGATATGGCATGTGAGAGGTATGAGAAATGGGAGGAAGAAAATGACAGAGAGTGTGTGAGGGACCGCCGCTCGTCTTAAAGTATGCTAGGGTAGTGATTTCAAGGCAGGAGTAACAGCGAGTTTGAGGTGGGTTTGGTTGGTAGGAATCCCCGTGGGGATGAGTCCAACACTGTCTGAGTACTGGTTAGGACCCATTCGAACATGAATTTATAATCTCGGCCCAAAAAAACTACTGGTTGGATCACTAGTGGGCTCGGCAAAATTTCTGGTTAGTGGTAAAGAGAGTCGAAGACTAGCCTCAGTCACATAAATAGACCGACATCAAATAACCGAATTGAAACAAAGAGTATGTTTTGTGGTCATTTGGAATTACTTCGTATCCATATTGAATTCAAGTACGATTTTTAACTTTATTCGATTTTAACAAATACGTCACCTTCAAAGAAAAGCATGAGTGGTACGCCACCGGTACGTTGGTACGTTTTTAGATAGTTATACTGGCTATGTTTCCTCACCTCTCACCGATGCCGCGTAGCGTCAGATAGGTTTGCCAAACATTCAATTGTTGTGGGGTGTCATTAAATAAGTCACAAAATTGAAGCCTACGATCCAAAGCATGTTTGTTCAAATCATGCAGTAATGTTATTTCATGAGGCTAAAATTCATTGTAATTCACAATTCGATGAACATTAGATGCGGATATAACAGATGGTCGAGATAATTATCTGAAATACTGTCGATTGTTGATTTGCAAATGACCCAATACCGCCACTTCAACTGCTTCCTTTCGCACTCGACTGCTTACTTAGTGCTTTTTCTTTTAACGTTAACTGTTATTTTAAGCTTATCTTTCAACTGCTGAATGCACCTTTACTGGATGGCTTTAAACTGTTTTTTTTTGTTAGCTTACACACTAATTATTTGTAAAGTATAGCTTAGCAATTCCTATTCTTTCCTCAGTAGAATATAATATAGATTGTATCAATATCAGGAGGTCAGCGGAGGCCATTTCCAGTATCCAATTAGTTAATTTGGTTAAAGTTCCAGTTTTTTTGTTATCACTGATATTAAAAAAAAAATAAGTTAAACTGAAATTAGTCCTTTTATAAAGAATATTTTATCGAAATCATTTTTCGTCAAAAATAAAAGGTATTCTCACTCCTCGACAGATAAAAAAGGAGAAAGAGCTGTTTCAAACATGAAACTTTCGAAAACAAGCTGGTCGTTCAATTTTCAGCTAAACCGATTTATTTTTTGCTTTTCCTTAATTTCAAAAGCAATGCAAACTAACATAAAACTTTAAATTAACACAGTGATTCTACTGCAATGGTGTGTTCCTACAAATTATTTATTATTACAGAGCTGGCTGGAAGTACAGCAATAGCATTAACCGAGCTCTCGTCAAGTTAATAATCCTGGAAAATTTAGGCCAGGACATTGACTCTGAAATTCAAGTCACTTTTCCATTTCACTCGCGGTTCTTGAAAATGTGTTTTGCTATACTATATAATATCTTGAATAGAAGCAATATATCATTATAATCAATTGAAAAGCTCACTTATCACTAAAAATTCCAAAGATTTCAAAGAAAATTTTGTTAAGAGATCAAAAATATGAAAATTAGACAACATGCTTCAATAAAAATTTATCGGTAATTTTGATGAACTTGCGTAATTACTTCCGAAAATTTACAACTTACAAACTGCTTGGGACATTTTTGATATAACATGAATATTTTTTGGTATTCATCCAATATTTGTTCACACACATTTTCAGTTCATTGTATTTCTGACTGTTCTAAATGACCTTAGTACAGCGTTTACATTTTATTGTCGGACTAAGCGAAGAAGCTTGTACTCTAAATAGAAGAATCCATAATTGCAGATGCTGAATATAATTGCTTAGCGGAGTTTTTAAATGAGCAGTTCCAACAAAATAGAGTGTTAACTAGGTGAAAATCATAAAATCACAGCGGATGCGATTACAAAAAATAGTATATTATACACCAAGGTGGTGAAGACTATTATTATTAACCGAGCAGCAATATTAATTCGCGAGGGGCTCTGCCCCGAACAAAATAAGGTGCGAGGCATATGAATGGTTCCACCACCATGGTGTATATACAATTTTTCCCACCACTAGCCAAATGTGAGACAAAAATTGAAAATAATTCACAAACGCAGCACGGGAAGCGTTCACCCCGTCGTCCGACTGACAAGTACAGTGTTAGTTTTCGATATATTATGAACGTACTCGCTATGTCATCAGTCATTTTTGGTTGAGCGCGAATTTTGAACTCATGGCATTTTTACTCAAATCATTTAATCTTGATAGATAATTTCAAGCAGCAAATATGTTAAAGACAATCTCCTGGGTGTACAAAATTATGTTGCAAAACTTTTTATTGAACTACTATCCCTGCATCCTCAAAATATTTGAATTTGTCCATTAGTGACCTAGGTTAATGATAGAAAAAGTTATTAACCACTTATAAAACAATTCAACTCCTCAGTAGGCTAGAAGAAGCAAAAATGGTCAACTATACAACTAGTAATGGAAAAAAGTATATTTATCTGTCCTATCAAAATGGAAATTATCAACTGATGTAACTGCTAAGAAGTGTGAAACTAGATACAATCTGACCAATCAGAAATCTACAGAGTTGCCAACTTGAACTTATATCGCACCTCCTTGTTATTAAATAAGGTATAGTTTATGTTACAGCGATCAAAGGTGACAGATATAGCGACGATAACATCTTGCATTATACTAAAAGCATATTTTGCATATAAGTAAGTTGCAATTTGAAGCGTTAAGATGGTTTAATACCATCAAATATTCCACAATAAATATTAATACACCTCATAGAAACTGAGTTGGGGTTTACCGTCTAAACCTAATTTCCATAGTTTTCGTGTTAACTCCGAACTTCTGACACACAAACGATCTACAATCCTTAAATATTTAGGGGGTGGTTGGAGATAGATATCGTTTATGTATCCGTTGCATAATATCGCAATAACCGCGCCGTAGAACCAACCGACTTTACATAGTGTTAGGTCAAATATTTATTGTCCCAATACGCGTTCTACTTAATAAGAATACCTCGTGACAAATAATCTAGCTACGTTGCCAAATTAAATTTCTATCTGTATTATCTTTACCAAATAACAATATTTGATAATATAATTATTGATCTTATTTTCATCTCTCCAGGTTTGATTATGTCGCTGATCGGGCCATTCCACTACGGTTTTCTCAGATCTATAGTAGTTATTCAAATCTAGAATAAACTCCCCAGCCTAACTCTTTTCAAATAGACATTCAATACTGAAGCTTTCATGGAGTTTCTTCCTGTAGATTTTCATCGCCTATTACAAGAAGCCGCACATTCGCCATGTACCTAGTAGCAATATTATGGGAAGTGCTCTGCAATTTACCTCTCTAGCTTCTCTTTGCTTTGTGTGCTTGTTAATCTTACAGTACCCTGTTTATTAGTGCTTTGACAGGTTTCCTATCTTCCCTTATTACGTCTGCCGTAAAAGTTGGTGAGTATCCAAACAAGAAGGATAAATAAAACTCAAAGTCCAAACCACAATTTTAATATTGTCCACCAAAAGGACCAATAGTTAAGCAACTAGTTTCGGTACAAAATTACCATCATCAGGCTACAATAGAAATTTTATACTTATCAAAAAAGATCTCATGGGATAATGTTAACAGTTGAGACAAAATACATCAATATCATTAAAATAAGATGAAAAATTTTTGACATTAAATAAATATCAACTACAAATTATTTTAAGTTCAAAGTGATATTAATATATAAATAATAATACAGTTTACCTTAATTAACCACATTTGAGAAATGGATGAGCTCTTGGAGTTGGTGAGTATCATTCAATGGAATGTTTGGTATGTCTCTGTCCTGGTGTAAATACTCATCATTCTATGGATTTCTGAGGCAGCTACCTCCTTGTGACCATATTTATTGTCGACTTTGCAACACCGCAGAAAGGTTCTGATATAATGAATGGCATCAATGAGCCTTGTCCGGCTGTTACAACCGCCAATTCGTTGACCTAATGATATTCGTACCCCAGTACCCAGGGTCGAGAGTCGATTGGGTCGATGAAGCGACCTGATGGTACTTTCACGACCTCTAGAAAAGAAACGTTGGAGCTTTTGATTAAAAATCACTTTCCTGGAAGTTTGACTCTGGATAACAATCGACCTCCGCACTTTGAGGGCGCCAGGCGGCCAAAAAATATCGATTGGGAGGCTGCCAAGGAAGTTATCACAGCACCGGCAGTTGAATGGGCAATCAAATATTTTCAGCCTTTCAAATCTCCCGGTGAGGATAACATATTCCCAGCTCTGCTGCAAAACGGACTGGAATTACTTCTACCCATCCTCATTAAACTGTATAGAGCTAGTCTGGCGTGGAACTACAGAGGTGGTATATATACCAAAAGTGGGCCGCACAGACCCACACCCTAAATCAGTCAGACCAATTAGCTTAACATCTTTCCTTCTTAAAGGACTTGAAAAAGCTCTGGATTGCTACATCAGGCGGGTAGCTTTATATAATTCCCCCCTGAGCATCCATCAATATGCTTATCAAACTGGC
>CAJUYI010000585.1:0-17168 GCA_910591695.1 Galerucella pusilla | reverse complement strand
CAACCGTATTTCAGGCGGAAATTTACGCCATTGTTTCATGTGTGGAGGGAGTGGAGCAAGCCAATCTCATACATGGAACAATAAAAATTTTCTCTGACAGCCAAGCGGCTTCAAAAGCACATCTTGTCAACCTCCATTTAAATTGGGACTTTTCACCAGACTTATTGGTTGGATTGCTGATTCCTTTGAGGAGAGGTTGGTATCAGTGAATATTTCTGTTCGGTATATTCTAACTAACGAAGATAAAATATACACTTATATTACCCTCATACATTAAAAATACCATATGAAGCGGGATCTTTTCGGCGATAAGATCCCGATTTCTCTGTAGGTATAGTAACGAGTGTTAAAATTACACATTTGTAATATTTAATTTTCTTCATGTTTGTCATTGAAATAAAAACTTTTTATTTATTGTGCACTTTTTTTATTCAATGAAATATATAAACTTGATGATTATTGCTTCATTTTTCTCACACATTTTATGGTCTATTTTTTGACACTTCATTTGATTTTACTTGACTATTTGATTGTTATTATTGTTATATCAATCTAAAGTTGAGTAACTTTGTATGAAATATCGAAAAATGGAGCATAAATGTCATTTTGCAATAAAAGTAAAATTGCAGTAATTTTGAATATGCCGCCAAAAACTGTGAAATTACAGGAATCTTCTTTTTCGGCTGTTAGCGAAGTTCACAACCATAATTTGTATTGAGGTACTGACGGGACTCTCAAGGTAGAGTCACCCGTACTAATAGAGGGCGCCACGGGTCAGTTTCCCATCTATAAGTATTTTTGGAACTTTAGATCTTTACGCCAGGTTATGTTTGAGCGACCAGGGGTCGCGACGCAACGCGACGTTACGTTACGCTACGTTATGTTACATTGCTTCGTTATGTGCCTTGCTTGCGTGCTTGTGCCTCCTTAGTCTCTCTCTCGTTTACGAAGCAGCGATTCATAATAATATGCTCCTGCCAGGATTCGAACCCGGACCGCCCGCGTGCAATGCGAGCATTCTACCACTGAACCACCGATGCTATATTGAAATTCTATGCAAAGCTGGTATTCGCAGTGCTGGTGATCTACTTGAATTTGTTCGGATAAATTTTAACTATTATTCCCATAATTTTTTTGCGCCATTAAGGGGTCTAGCACATTTACTTTTCGAAATACAGGGTGTTGAAATTTTAAAAACTTGAATGTTTTAATTCGATAACTTTAAAATGGATGGATAAATTGATTTGACATTTGGCAGGTTGTTTTTAAATGTAAAATGGCATATTTTGAAAGAAATTGTAGTTTGTGCAACTAGTATGGATATGATGGCCATATCGCACGAGGAAGAAGTTTAAGTAGATGTTGCCAGTCGGACTCCCTCATGAAGGTACCGTACCATTATCTAAAATAATGAATATTCTGCTAAATATTTCAAACGTCTACCTGTTGTCGTTATTAATAACAAGCAGAATAATTATTTAAAAATAAAATTAACAATAAAAAAACTTCCTCACGGGGAATCGAACCCGGGTCTACTGCGTGAGAGTCTGGTATGCTTACTACTCAACCACCAGAGAATATGCAAATCGTTTATATATAACGTCAGATGTATTACATAATTTTTGCTTAAAAGGAACTAAAGTTCCTACCGTGTGTCCCGCAAAACGTCCTACATTTTTCCATCAATAACGTCAAGCTGACAGATTATTATCAAATAATTGGAAAAAATGGCGCCAAACAAAGACTAACAAAGACTGCTACTCCATTTTTGATAACCGTACTTTTGGAATACTCGATTTCTTCAATTACAGGTGAAATGGTTAATACTCTCAACTTTGAGAATTTTAAGAAGTAATTACTGGACACTACCTTGGAAGAACGTCAGCCATTTTACTAGCGAATACTGAAGTTAATAGGTTTGTTCTAACTAAGCGAAATGATGCGTACATGAACGTCACGATCATGCGTATAACAAAATTTCTGTTTATCAAACGTTCATCAAAAATGGGTCGATTTGGATTGTGAATTCCATTGTACCAATTTGTATCTAAATTAATAAATTGTTTATATTCACTCAACGAATAATCGTATCAAATACAATACGTACTTCAAAATAAATACGGTTATACACCTCAAACTTCGTGTCAGTTTAAGAGAAAAATCCTTAAGCTTCGAGGTCGGATTATTTAAACTGTCAAACTGACACTCTTTGTGATTATGCAACAAGTTATCGATGTATAAACTGATTATTTTGAAGTATCTACTTATAGTATTACTATACTGATGAAACTGCTTCCTCCTCGATAACTCTTTGTTTACATTGAAGCGTCAAAATTTTACTTTGAATGTCATTATTGACAACTGAAAGTGCTTCAAAGTTTATTGAAAAATGAACACAAACTGATTCAGTGCCATCACATAATCTTCCCAAATACAAATCGCTCTTCATATTTTATCACATAATTTCTTATTTTCATCACTCAAACTTGTTTATTTGAGGCAAAACATTCAAACAAACCGAATTCAGATAAAATTCCCCGTCCTAACGGTCTCGTGATTTTATCAATCGGTTTGTTCTCATATTTTTGCCAAATAAACAAGTTTTCGTGGAAAAGAAAAAATTATCGATAAAATTTAAAGCACTCGTGGTATTACCTTCGACAATTTTAATGTACTTGTGTAATTTGGACGTATATTTATACGTTCATGATTTGAACCAAGTTTCTATAATCCTCACATACACTACATAATTGGAAGAGCAGACAACGTTGTATGGCTACTCTTCGTAAGCTGTAGCTGCTATTCAATACCATTTTCCTCTATTACATTATAAATCATAAATTAGTGAAAAAATTTCATTAGAGGAAATGGGAAGATTATATCTCACGAGATTTAAAGGGCTATTAAAACGAAAACGGAGCGATGCGCAGTGGATTACTATAGAATTATTTCAATTTTAATTAATACATTTTGCTGAATAAGTACCTATTACACCTTTGTTCAGATTAACAGAATATATTGCTTACTGCATTTATTATATATCCATACCAATATTTTTTAATAAAAAAGATGAGTGTGTATGTAACTTTTCCACCGATTTTAAAAATAATTTCACCTTTGTAAAGGTGAATTATCAGCGGGTACATTGGTTACATATCATTTTTATAAACATTACTAATTATGACATAAATTTCAATAATATATTATATACACACACAATTTTGTTTTGAAGAAAATACAAAAAGAGGTCGATTTTTATTCCGAGGGAAACATACATCGATCATATCCTCAACTATCCTACATCCCTCCCCACCCTACTGTCATTATTGCCAATAAAAGTTCTAAAACATACTCACGTTTAAAATTTTTGTTTGGGTGTCGCTCATTCAAAAGTGTACAAGCAGTGTTAGCATATTCGCTATTTTTTAGATAACATTCAACAATTTCTACTCTCTCCTGAATAGAATGAACCATTTTCATGTTCAACTCGTTAATAGACTCAATATGGTAAAAATTACGTAACCTAAAAAACAGACCTGGTAGTTATGGAAACGAAAACTATTATTTTTATTTCACGGAAACATAGGCGTAGTGAGTTAAATTTTATTTCATTGAATTGTTGAATTTCGACTTTCACATGAAAATACGCTTCTTTGAACTGTCACATGTCGAAGTGTCAAATTCCTTATAGAATTACCACAGAATATACCAGATGGTGTATTCTGTGGAATTACCTATTCAATGATATGTCACACTTTTTCTATTTCAATAGAGAAGTTCAGTCTAAGGTCAGTGTGGCTAACAACAACCAATGAAGAATCACCGTTTTTTTCAAATTTGAAGACCTCAAATCTACGTATTTTTGGTATAAACTATAGGCATCAAAAGGAAGTCTTTTTTATGGAATGACAAATACAAATACTCTGTTCTTTTTGTCCTTAGTATATCTCAATGTAACCAAAACTCTGGTACTGGTACTTTCCAAATCAAACACAGTCAGCTTAGCAGGCTCTTAGATTTCTTTGGTGTGTATCCATCAGACTTTCGTCTCAAGTACACAAATAATTTTCCAATTATGAAAATACCACTTCTGTAGGTTATACTCCAATATTAATATTTGAAATAACCTTGAAATATCGATGTGGTCAGTTTCAAAATTGAAATGTTGGTCCACAGCAAGTTAAAAGAATAAACCTCTGATTTTCCCTTCGTATGCTTATAATACATCTTCATTTTCCACATTTACATTCTTGGAAAATGAGCTAACTGAGTTTTTTATTTTTATTGATTGTTTTCTCAATTTTATCAACACTTTACATACTGGAATGAAATTTACTGTTGAGCTGGAGGTAGACGGTCATACTATCTACTTAACAGCAGTGGGATTACGAATGATCAACTCGAATCGAGTACGTTCTAAAACGATAATTATTGCATTTGTATTAGTCCGTTCGCATCGAGTTTTCGAGATCGCACTGCTGGATATACTAATATCTAGATATTTGTCTTACCAATCTCTTTATTTTGATATTTATAGGATACCCACTACAACTGATTGCTTCATACTATTCTTGTCATCCAATGTCACATAAATTAACATCTCTTGATAATTTTTTCTTTAGATGAATTAATTTCATTACCGCTCCCCAAACAAGCATTCCATAAATATCATTAAACAGTTAGCAATTAACAATGACTTCCTCCTTGATATTATATGAAGGATTTATTTGAAGAATTTCCATAAATTTAGATTCTCTTCTCCAACAATGAGCGAAATTGATATTAACAGACTTTTTGCAGGTTCATTGTTGTATGTTGGATTTTGGTACAAAAAAAGTATTCCAATTTTGATTTTATTAACTCTCCTTCTGCTCTTGCAAATTATATTTTAACTGAACATCACTCCCCGAATAAATTTAATATTGAATTACTTAAAGTTATACTAAAGGTAATATGATGATTTTACTGGGAAATTTTGAAATTTATATTGCTTTTTTGGAAAGTAGGTAGTGTTATTTGTCTCGCATTTGCAAAAATATGTTATAAATGTTGGTTTGAATCATCAGTTATATTGGGATATTTTAAAGAAAGTGTCAGTGTTTTGGAGGCTAGAAAATATTTGTGTTATATTTTTTGTAAAGTTTACTAGGGAATTTTAAGGTTTATATGAAGGGTATTAGCGTTCAGTTGATTCATTCTTCCACTTTATTATAACCATGTTGCTTACAATGTGGAAGTGTGTCTACATCAAAGCGGCTGAGGAGCTGGTGTTTTCCACTAACATAGTTTCTTTCAGCCCTAGGGATCTAAGAAGGTATATTGAAAATTTCATTTCCATGTTGTGGAAATTTTATAAGTCTTTCAAAGATAAGTTTTTCAGCTTTTTCAGCTTTTTATCTTGGAAACTTGTACGTAATGCACGTTTAAGCAAAAAAAAATTTATGTTAATTGGGAATCTAACACCAAGGAACATCTGTGCATTGACAAAAATTTCAAGTGAACTAAACATATTGAAGATTTAACGAGCAAAATCAGGCGCTTGATACATAAATTGATACATAAATTTTATATAATTCGCAGAATTTTACCTCAAAAACAGCTTCTGCAAATTCATAAGCTCTTAGTGTAGTCACTTTTGATATAATATGGTCACATGGTTTGTGGTGGGATATGACCATACCCTGAACCAATTAAATGTCAGACAGAATTATATTCTGCGGATAATATTTTTTAAATATAGGCTTTATTCAACTAATCTATTATAATTATGTATAATGAGAATACTTTACATACATTTGTCAATATGTGTGAGACATATACAGTATGCGAAAACTCTATCCAGTCCATTCCATTCACACAAGTACGACAAGGAAAATATGAGAAAGACTGCTTGATGATGACGGGGGGGGGGGGGAAATAACCTCTTGTGGAAGAATGTTCATCGTCATCGCCCCCCTATTTTAACCGCTGTTGCCAGAAGCGCAGATTAATTTGTACAAATGATATTTTTGTCTCGTTATCGTTGACTTTTTTCCGAAGTCATGCACAATAGGTAGAACAAAACATATTCATCCGACAACATTGCCCTTTACAGAGAGAATTCACATTTCAACTGCTATTCCTAGGTCTTTTCGCTACAAACATTGATCACGTTGGAAGCGCATGCCATTGTATTTGAAAATAAAGCATTCACAATATGCCTTCATTAACATACTTAACCTACGGAAAAGTGCAAATTATAAAATGGTATTTTGGAGGTCATTCGGCTGATGCAATCGTTAATTTGTTTATTGTGGCATTTGAAAATCGCCCAACTCCTTCAAAGTCAACAATTTTGAAAATAATTAGTGATTTCGAGAAAAATGGATGTGTTTTATACAGTAGAAAATGCCAAGCTTCGGAAGATCCAGTCGAAAGTCCATTAAACGATGAAAGGCAAACTAGAGAATAAAATGTTTGTTTAGCAGTTGAAACAGGACAACCATCTTCTTCAAGACAAATTGCTGAAGAGGTCAACATGGATAAGAGAATAGTTTAAAACGGAACGGGTACCATTGTTACAAGGTTCAGACAACAAAGGAAATATTTCCCGAGGACAATATCAGACGAACGAATTTCTGTAAGGAGATGATGGAACGTCAAAATGCTGACGAGAACTTTTTTAAAAATATTTTATTCACGGATGAGTCAACTTTTTCATTACATCAAAAACACAAGCCATCCGTCACAAGATATTGGTTCAGGAAAATAAACATCTAAGCATTCCAATCCGAACACAGTATCCGCAGAAGCTAAATGTTTGGACGGGTATTTTAGGTGACCACATTATAGGTCCTTTTTTTATTGAGGGGAACTCAAACTCCGCCAAATATTTAGACTTATTACAAAATCAAGTACCTAATTCCTGCAGTTCTCCTTATACCCGATGTTGATCTCAACAGAATTTGGTTTCAACAAGATGTCTGTCCAGTCCATAATTCAAGGATAGTAATGGATTTTTTTAAGCTTTACATTCCCCGAAAAAATAATTAGTACTAATGGTACACTTAAATGGCCTCCAAGATCATCTGAACTAGCTCCAAGTGATTTTTTTCTTTGGGGATTTTTAAAAAGTAGCATTCACCAACATGCATTTGAAAGAGCTAATAATTTAAAAAATGAATTGAGGGTGAAAATATAGCACGTTTGTGCCAGCATTACGCCAAATAGTCTTGGAGAAATGAGATCAAATCTTTATCACAGATTTGGTTATTGTCTGGCACAGCAAGGTGGTTTATTTGAGCACTTAATTCATTGAAATTATGTTTACCTTTAGAATGGATTTTTATTTTTTCAAGAAGTTTATATTTTATGTGTAGAATAGGTGTAGGTACCTACTAATTTTATTTTTTCAATTCAATTTATTAATGGACATGTTTCACTGTTAAATGTTCTTGACATATATTACAAAGGGGAACACTGTCTTTATTGAAAAGATAAGAATGAGTAAATTTGCAATGCCCTATCCTAAGTCTAGTAAGAATCACTTGTACTTTGCGCGTAGTGATTGGATGCTTCCACAATGTCACTGTTGACTTAACTTCGCGAAGTTTGTCTTGCGATCGCTACCAGATTTGTTGCCAGTTGTTGCGAACTTTTTCCCGAATAAGTCACTCATCACGCACTCCTGTATAAGTTCGGCATTAACATTATCTATCGCATTACGCGCACGTAAATCCGCTTCTTCGTTGCCTCTGATACCAATGTGAGCATGAATCCATATGAAGTCGACTGATTTTTTGTCGTTCTGGATTTTATGAAGCTGTGACTTAATTGATTGTAGTATTGGGTGCTTGGGATAAATATGTTTCAAGGAATATATACTACTTAATGAATCAGTTAAAATTAGGGTTTTGGGATTTGGAAAGGAAGTAATTAATTTGAGAGCGTGGAAGATAGCATATAGTTCTGCCGTAAAGATGCTAGTGAGAGGGGTTTATTTATTATTGTTCTCTCAAGAAATAATGTTTTATTTTCAAGTTACAATGGCTAAAATAATATCCTATTGTCTTGGTCATGAACGATCAAGTTGACAAAAATGAATTTTAAGATGTACAGGTTACGTGCGTTGCTGGGAACATACTGAATACCACCAACTAGTGAATTCTCTCTGTAAATGACAATGTTGTCAGATGAATCTGTTTAGTTTCACCTATTGTGCATGACTTCGAAAAAAAGTCAACTATAACGGGACAAAAATATGATTTGTACAACAGGCAACAGCGGTTAGAATAGGGGGGCGATAAAAAAATCTCCCAGCCTCTGGATGAACTCGATACGCCCATTGCAAACTGCCCACAATTATCCTTCTCTCTCTTTCAAGCAGTATTTTTCATATTTTCCTTGTCGTATTTGTGTAAATGGAATGGAATTAATAGAGTTTTCGCATACTGTATATGTGAAAATAGAGAGCACTTGAATGGATTTTTATAGCATGTAGTAGTGAGCGAAATTATTTCCATTCAATTCGGATATTATTTATCACAAGGCGATTTAATAGTTATATTTCATTCAAAATGTATTTATATCAATTACACATACAAGTGTTGAGTTATTTAGATGCAAAAAGCAAAAAATTGTGTGTATTTGATTTGTTAAAGAATATTGCTACAAAAAAGTAGCTATAAATTAAAAAAAATATATATACTATTCCTTGCAGTTGGATTTGATCTTAACTATTCAAGAAATTTCTCACATATCCAGTAGAAAAATGAAGGCGGGAAACTCATTGAGTGAATCTACAAATATAAAATATTTAGAAAAAAATAAGTTTCACCCGTACACAGTTAATTTGTAGTGCGGGAACAAACAACATATTACCTAAACATATTCCACTACCGGAAACCAGCACCATACTTTGGTGATGACACATATGAAAGAGTAGAAATCAGCCGAAAGGCAGGCTCAAAAATAATTATGTCACAAGCAGGGACGTCACCAATACGGCCATTCAGCCAAAATAATGTCGCATATCTCGGAAACCACCCAATATATTTTGACATTTGACATCTTATTTGAAAGGTCTGATAACTATTTATAATGAAGTTCAAGGAAAATGCAATGCTATCGGTCGTGGGCCTCAGTGCTGCTGCTGAAATATTCGAAAACTTTTTGAAGGCTACATCAACATCACAAAATAAAATCCATGTTTTCTAAGCAATTTTTTCCCAACGCCATAAAACGATAGCACCGTGTCACAATCTGTGAATGAGTGGAAAAGTGGTATAAGCTTGGACATACCAGTGGGTAGCTTTGAATGTTATTCTTGAATAGGCACATAGATAGGTACTGTAAAAGTTTTCCTGTACCATATTCAATCCATAGTTCTTCAGTTTGTGTAATGTAGAGAAATGCAAATAGAGCTATGGATCAACTGTTTTAATATCAATTTTGTTGTGTCTGTGCATAAAAGTATCATATGCATGTAAATATTTGTTTGCCAGGGCCGTTCATTGCAACAATATCGTTTGTCAGCGTACTAAACAATTCCTCCCTGTCTTCAGACAAAAATTGCTCAAAATTGCGTAGTATTTTTACTCCAAGGTTGACAGTTACACTATGACTAATTTTTCTAGACTGACGAGTATGGGACTTCAAACTTACTTTGCTGCATTGGTAGAACACCAGGTCCAATCAACTGACAGTCTCTAACCTTCGATTTAAATAAGGTATTAAAACAGAGTTATTGTATTGTTGAAATGTCCTTCCGGCCCCAGGTGTCAACATGTTACCTCCTGATCTAGTCCCTATTGATTTTTGACTTTTGGGATTATGTCAAATCTAAAGTGTACTTCAAAAGGCCTGATGATATCGAAGATTGGAATTCTTGATGAGGTGAGACTCATTCGCCAGGAAACGTTATACAGCGTGTCCACGGATGGAGTATCCTATAGGTGAAAAATTTTTAAATATTAATTTAGTGAAAAATGTTATTCCTGATAAAAAGTTCTGCTTTTTCTGAAACCCTATAAATAAAATAAAATTCAAGTTTTTCAAAACCCGTCTTATTTTATGGCCAGTTTGATGAAAACCTGGAGTCTGACTTTTTGACATTTCTTCACATATTGGTTAATATCTCGGGAACCTTGAGGTTTGAAAGGTTCTAGTCTACGCCATTCGATTCAGAATTGAATTTTTCATGAAAAGAGGAATTTTTCACATCAAAAAATCTTGGATATATATATCTGAGAATTTTCAGGTTTTGAAAATGTTTCTGGACTTATACTAGATCGCGAAGACAGGACACGGCTAAAGCTCTGAGACCAATCAGTCTATTGTCATTTTTGCTAACTCTCGACTGCTGATTCTTGCTGACTCTCGACATACATATCGGAGACGGTATGCTGGCTACAAGACCAATACACAGAGATCAATATGCATACAGAGAGGGAAAATCAACCGAAACAGCATAACATCAACTCATAAAAAGGGCTGAATACGTGCTGGGAAACAAAGAGGTACTGCTCGCAGCCTTTCTTGATATAGAAGGAGCTTTCGACAACACCTCCTATGAATCTATAGCTAAGGCGACGAGGAATTCTGGGATCGATGCCACGAGCTGCAGGTGGATAGACTGCATGCTCAGAAGTAGGCTCATAGAAACAACTCTGATGGGGGAGACAATGGCCGTACGTGCAACCAGGGGTTGTCCGCAGGGGGGAGTACTATCCCCACTACTGTGGAACTTGGTCGTGGACGGGCTCATCAGAACCCTACACAGAGAAGGATTCAACACCATAGGATATGCGTACGACCTGGTAATTCTATACCAAGGTAAATACAACAGTACAACCAGAGACAGACTTCAGATGGCTTTAAATGTAGTAACAGGCTGGACTGTAAAAAGAGGTACTGCAAAAACACAGAAAATTGCGTTCACCAGAAGAAGGAAAAGGGAAGGACTTGGCCCTTTGACGTTTCAAGGTGAACCAATACGATTGTCGGATGAAGTAAAATATCTTGGGGATATCCTAGACCCACGCTTAACTTGAAACCAATACCTTCAGCACGTGATCAAGAAAGCAGAGGTGACCTTTATGGTTGCCAGACACACTTAGGCACTAAATGGGGACTTAGACCCAGCATGGTGCAATGGCTGTACAAAATGGTTGTCATTACCAGAATCACACATGCATCTCTGGTATGGTGGCCAAAGATCAGACAATCCTATGCTATGCCAAAACTAAGCAAGGTCCAAAGACTTGCATGCATTGGCATTACAGGGGCAATGAGGACTACTTTTACAGCGGCGCTGGAGACAATGCTAGACCTTCCTCCGCTACATTGTGTCATAATGTGCGAAGCAAGGGCAGCACTAACCCGACTGGAAAAAGCATCAGATCATGACGTGGCACATGGGAGAGGACACACAGATATAAGGCATGCGGATGATGACATTTTCAAAATGCCAACAGACCACATGACCACCAGATATATCTTCCGCAAGAACTTCGAGATTGTCATCAAAGATCGTAAGTAGCTAGAGAGAGAGAACGCACAACCACTTAGTAGAGCGAATGAACTGATCTGGTATACAGACGGATCAAAAAATAAACTTGGCACCGGAGCGGGAATATACAGCAAGACGAGCAAATATATGGGAATCGTCTCGCTAGGAAAATACGCCTCTGTATTGCAATTGCATGACATGCACATTGTGCAAGGGCGAATAATATGAGAGCCTACAACAGGCAGATCAGGATCTACAGTGACAGTCAAGCTGCCCTTAAAGCACTTCAAAGCTATAGGGTGACATCTCGGCTAGTATGGGAATGCGGCGAAGAACAGTATAACACTGGAGTGGGTCACAGGTCACAAAGGAATCGCAGGCAATGAAAAAGCTGACGAACTCGCAAGAGTAGGATCGTCAACTCTGATGAATGGACCTGAACCTGCTGTGGTCATCCCCAGATGCTTAACGAGGTCATGGTTAAAAGGGTGGGTGAAAGAACAACACAATAAACACTGGAAGAATACGCCCAGACGAATACATGGGAAGAAATTCATAAAAGAACCATCAGAAAAAGTAGCGAAAGAACTGCTCTCAATGAGCAGGAACAAACTACGCACCATAACGGGGCTACTTACGGGACACTTTCCCACAAAGGAGCACCTAAACAAAATAGGGCTGTATAACGGAGACCTTACATGCAAAAGATGCAAAAAGGATACCGAAATAGCTCTGCTCATACTATGCAACTGTGAGTCGCTGGACCACAGAAGGCAGAAACTGTATGGCAGAACCCAAATGACTCCAGAAGACTTCTACAACCAACCAGCAAAGAACCATTATGAGCTAATACAGGGAACGGATTGGCTGAATAGGATGTAGTCAGAACACTAGGAGTATCCACAATAAGCCCAGGAGGCTGAGCTGGTGCCGGCTCCTTTTGAAAAAGAATTCGCGAAGACTCATAATTATCATAATTCCTCTTTTTATAGAAAATTCAACTCTGTATCGAATGGCGTAGACTAGAACCTTGCTAACGTTGAGGTTCCCGAAATATTAGCCAATATGTGAAGAAATGTCAAAAAGTCAGATTCCAGGTTTTGATAAAACTGGCCATAAAAGGAGACGGGTTTTGAAAAACTTGAATTTTATTTCATTTTATGGGGTTTCAGAACAAGCAAAACTTTTTATCAAGAATAACATTTTTCACTGAATTAATACCTATTGGATACTCCATCCGTGGACACGCTGTATAAAGTGCTGGAGGAATTTAAAACTACAACCACTGAAAATCCCCCCAGTCAAACTGGAGGCATATAGAAGACACTGATATTGTCCTTTCAAATTACAAATTGAAATCTAATCCCGTTTAACTTTGAAATGTAATTCAATGTCCTCCGTGGCATACCTATAGCCAGGGAAGTAGTTGTTGCTTCTTAGTGAACGGTCTTTGTTCTTTGATTCTCAAAGATTCTGTAAGGCTTTATACAAGTATTATAATATTACTTTTGACATCTATTGATAACACGTTTTACTAAAATGACAATATTTTTGCAGGAAACTGTGAATGAACTAGATAACAAACGAATGAATGTGAATATATTCAAAACATTATTTTGGATTGAAATTCGGTGACAACAACTCACCTGTACTCATTTAAAATTAGTAATTTGGATATTTGAGTAGTTTTGTAATTCAACTAAAAATCGTACACCACTGCATTTATACGACAAAAATCTCAACCTAAGAAACCATTCTTAAGTGTAATCAGTGTCTTCCAAAACAAAACATATGTCTTGAATACTTTAAAATGAGTAAGACATAAAATTTAATGACTGTACGCTTCATAACATTTTTGTAGTTTCTTCAATGTTAAATTCCATCGTTATTGCCAACATGTTCACGCCATCCATAAAGTTTATATTTGTTCGAAATGTTCAGTATTTTCCTTAGAGAGCTGGGAACGTATCAGTTACATTGAACAGAGTTTATATTTCTTAAGTTTATAGTAAGGAACTTTTGCAAACCTTGTAAAGACCTACATCACACAAAATAATTCATAAGTATCTTCAGTATGTGTCTGTGGTGTATTCACTATTCGTCTTGTTAAATATGTTGGTAAATTAATCCACATTTTATTTATAAATTTCAATTCAACGTTTTCGTAGCGTTCCAGCTACTGTTACCAAGAACGATTGAGTCTTTTAAAATTCTGGACCCTATCTGTCACTGATGAAAAAATTCGTCACCCTACTCTGGGTGTCTATTCTCAAACAGTGACATTTTTTGTCGCATGCGAGATTTTACTTTTTTGTATACATCCTTGATTGACAAAAGTAAAATCTCGCATGCGACAAAAAATGTCACTGGTTGAGAATCTGGCAACACCGAAATTTCGATATTAAATCGTGTTCCATGCCACTTCTCTTGTAAAGTTGTAAAATAATGAAATTATAGTAGTAGTTATATGATCTGTCATGACAGTAATGATTTGGTTATTTGTTAGAAGTTAGAATATACAATGTACTTACTCGAATGTAGAATAAGAATAACAAGATAAACATGAAAAGTGAAACCAAAAAAAAATATTGCACCCAAAACCAAAAACGAACATTAATAAATTCAATGCAAGAAAAAGAAAATGAGCCTCTCTTATCTGGAAAATTTTCCCCAAATTTTACCTTTCAAATGGCAAGGAGTGAGTGGCATAATATTGCCTCCATTCTAAATACTGTCCCCGGAGCCTCGAAAGACTGGAAGAATAATGATTAGCTCTCTAGCTAATTCTTTAGTTAATTTCAACGTTTTAAATAAACTTTCTGTCAGATAAAAATGTAAAAGCGCTTCTACATATTCCTCGTCTCTCTCGAGGCCGCTGATACATTTCTTCATTTTCAAAATTTTCAATAGCAATTAATAAAGCTGCCATTTTCTCTCTACAAAAATTTCTGAAACAGAACCTAACAAAAGTATTAAACAATGTTTTGAGTGTTTTCACTTTTGACGTGTATAACGTTAACCTATAAATTTCGCAAGTAATGAAATTCTCGCATTCGACATAAATTATCGACTGCCTTTGACCATTCTACAATTTGCCTATCAAAAATTTGCGGAGGCGACATTTGAGAATAAGGATATGTATTTAGATTTTATTTGACAAAGAGGATTTCTCGCATGCGACAAAATATGTCACGGTTTGAGAATAGGGTCCCAGGTCTGCAAAAAGATGTATCGTCTTCAATATAGATTAGCACCAGACTCCGCATGGAAACTATCTGAAGAACGTCGAAAACAATATCCAGGGTCCTGGCACATTTATTCTCATATCCTCGATATTATTTAATGTCTAATCGCACAGCTCCTCTCGACGACAGGCTGCAAAAGTAATTTTCTGCGTTAGATATATTTCATCCGGAACTTCTGCGAGAAACTTGTCGATTTGTTCCCTTGTCAACACTTTTGACTTTTTCGGTAGATATCCTTCACCCTTTCGTCTAAAAAATAGCCACAAGCTTGTAATATCTGCTTATGTCATGATTATTTATGTTCATCATCGACTTTAACAGTAATTCGACCAAAGCGTTGACGATTCCAATATTTTGGAGTTTCCTTCAGCAAGAAGCACTTTTTCACTGGCCTCCTTGCCACAGACATTTTTCTGATCACACCATTTCAAGAAACGATCGTATGAAAAGTCGAACTGGCGTTTTGAATTACTAGACATTCATTCAAAATCAGCTTTATTGGCAGCTTCTTCAATTTCCGGCGGTAGAAATGCATTTTCTTGAACAAGTTCTATCGAAAAACGAGAGAGAATTATTCGTGATTTATTGGCGTTAGTTGTCAACAAATACAAATCAACAAATTCGGTTTTTGCTTACCTTGGCAACTTGTTTCATGAATAGATGAAATGAAATTAGATTTAAAACTAATAATCTCGAGCCTTCTATTTTATCAAAGAATTGATGTAAAATATGCGTTAATTTGGATTTTATTGGGTTAATGTTTTTTGGAGAAAAATAGTGTATAGTATACCTGCTGAAAGGCAGCCAATGATTCAATTGAACCCAGATTTTTGTTTAATAAACCCTACAAAATTCAAATAAAACAGAACACAGAGCCAGATTCTGCAAATGCAATTCGCATATATACAGATGGTTCAAGAATGAAAGAAGGCTCAGGATGTGGAGTTTACTCGAGAGCACTGAGCCTAAAGATTTAGTGGGGAATGGGAAACAATACCAGCGTGGTTCAAACAGAACTGGCTGGTATCTCAATTGCCACAAAAGACCTAACCAAAAGAGGAATTTCTGGCAAAAACATAACAATCTGCACTGATAGTAGACAAGCCCTATTAGCCTTGAACAGACAACGTGTTATATCGAGGCTAGTACTAGAGTGCCACCAAGATTTAGCTGACGCCTCGGCAGATAACAATATTATCCTGAGGTGGGTTGAAGGGCACGACAGGAGTAAAGGAAATCGCATTGCTGATTCTTTAGCCAGGGAAGCCGCTGGACTGAAAATTCTAGGACCCAGTGACACCTACGGCCTAACGACTTCGACAATTGCGGAACTAGCCAAACGTTACACCCATGCTCAATCCCTTAAGAGATGGGATGGAATCAAAGGATGCAGTCTTGCCAGGATCACCCTGGGCGACCCTGGGAAGCTGGCGCCAAAGAAATATTTGGCGATGACCAGGAAAAACCTACGTTTAACAGTAGGATTTCTGACTGGTCACTGTCAACTAAGGAAGCACCTCCATACTATGGGGCTAGTGGACACACCTCTATGCAGGATGTGTGAACAGGAAGATGAAACTGTCAGGCATGTCTTATGCGAGTGTCCGGAGTTATCGTCAATAATAGAGTGTGTGTTCGGTGAGTCTTGGCCTACACCTGCCGATATAAAGGAGATGTCTCCCAGTGACCTGTCCACCTTCCTGAGAAGGACAGGATGGACAATGACGTAGGAGGACAACTCCTCGGGAGGATGTACAATGGATCACATGTGGCCTAAGTGCTGTGAGCCTACACACTCACCCTCCCTACTCTACAGATACAGATACCTGCTAAAAGTGGTTTTATTTTGAGATAGAACACTCCGCCTTTGACGTTATGTCCCAAACTTCCGTTCTCACATAATAAAATATCACTTTTAGCACTTACATCATAAATAACTATTCTGTATGAAATTTTCACAATACTACTTAAAAGAAATTTTTACAATACTACTAAAAAATATTATTTGTTGTCCAGTCGAATTTTTTCATTATGTTAGAATGTGAGAAAACTCAATTGAAATATATAAAAAACATTGTGGCTTGATATCCCAACATAACTAACAAAAAAATTATAATTCATAGCCAGTTCCAATTGTATTAGTCTATCAATGACAATATTTATGGTACATTTATCAACATATTTTCAATCATATTAATACATTTATTTATGTAGATTTGTAGATGCACTAGAATAAGAAAGAAATGATTCTTGAAGTGGTTACTATTATACTCTCTCAGTTAACGTAATTTAATGAGAATCATTTCCTTTTATCCGGCCATAATTAGCAGTAATGGTTACTCCACTTAGTATAATGAAACAAAGAAGAGAGATGAATACACTAAAAAAATGACTAAGATCCACTAAGAGGCTTTCTTGGCTTATTTTGTGCAAAC
>CAJUYI010000584.1:37974-116301 GCA_910591695.1 Galerucella pusilla | reverse complement strand
ATTGAGTTAACTGTATAAACCCTCACTTCGTGGAATCTACTCATCATATGGTTTTAAATGAAACTAACTGTTTTTAAATGACTCCACAATATATTTGTAAGAATCTGTAAATTGCAAGTAAATTGACAAATCGCGCGCGCGATTTACGAAACGTCGACCCGGCGCGCTCGCTTCGCTCGCGATATCAATCAATCTATTCATAAGCATACTGACTTCCCTTCCCCTTTTTGGAAAACATCATAATATGAAATAAAAATCATTTGATATTCATGCAAATCGCGCGCGCGATTTGCGAAACGTCGACCCGGCGCGCTCGTTTCGCTCGCGATATCAATCAATAAATCTATTGATAAGCATACTGACTTCCCTTTCCCTTTTTGGAAAACATCATAATATGAAATGAAAATCATTTGATATTCATGTCTATCTATATTATACATACTTGTTTAATCCCTTCCCCTTCTCGAAAAAGTGTCTAATAATTTGTATTCCACAAGAAAGCGCGCCGGGTCGACGTTTCGCAATTCGCGCGCGCGAATTGCGAAACATCTACCCGGCGCGCTCGCTTCGCTCGCGATATCAATCAATCAATCTATTGATAAGCATACTGACTTCCCTTCCCCTTCTAAATTTATTTATTCATTTCTCTTCTCGAAAAAATTCATGTTTAGTATAAAGTATTTAAATGTTTTTTAAATAGAATATCTGTCTAAATATTTACCAAAAACTTTTTACTAAAACGCAATAAACACAAGTTCATTTTAAACATGTACTCAACATGTAACTGATGGCTGTATGCTGTCTTAAATACATATTTTTCTGTCCCACATACGGCTTAGTAGCGTGCATAAATGAGTCTAAGGGCACACAAAAGTACATAGTTAAGAAATATTTGAAATAAACATTGGTATGTACTTAAGATGATCTTCAACATTTCATACTAGCACATTAGTAACCATCTTGGAAATCGTATTCAGGATGTCATTATGAGCCGCCTGTTTTGTCCTTAAGGCAGGAAAATTAGGTATCTCCATAAATTACCAAAGTAAATTTGAAATATTTAATAAAACTGGTATATATTATCAAAAAATAATATTTCTTCTGTTAGGTATCTTTTCTTATCATGAATTTTTTTTCTAAAGTTTTCAGCCTATTTGCAGCCCTTTTGATCCATGCTGCAATATTAAATTCAACTTCCTTGGGGTCAGCGTTTTTAAATGTCTTTGCTGCAGGCTCTAAAATAATATATTGAATAGTAATTATTTTTTCTAATACACTGTAATTCAGTTGCATATTCTCACAGCTAACTTTATAACTAACTTTATAACGATAGAACTATGAGGTGATCATTTTGATAAAGGTTTTGCCTTGGTAATTTCAAAATAAGAAGTTACATATACAGCGTTTTTAAAAAATTACCTTCAGGTATGCATTTATTATTCTATTAATCTTCAATCATAAAATCTTGCTTATTTGAAATAGAACAAGGTAATTTTTAATAAATGTTTTGCAAAAGTTCCATTAAAGGCCATTTTAAATTTAAATAGGTAACATTATATTGAAAAATCTGTACTATTAACGGATAAAATCAATGTAAAAGAAGTTCGGATAAGTATATACTTCTTACCTATTAAAAGCTTGGCCACTTCAAAGGTATAGAAGCTACATTTTTCTCTTCGTCCTATCCAGCTATACCATTTAGCTAGAGAATCCATAATGAGTCTCCTCATCACTCTTCTTATAAAATTGTAGCTGCTATTGCCACCGATCTAACAAATTTCATCAACCTGCAGTGAAATAAAACCAGTAAATCTGTATCTCAATTTGTATAAAAATGAATAATTTGACAGAGGGGATTAAGATTTAATAGTCTAATTATATAATACTTACAGCACTGTAAACATTTTTCTGATCTTCAAGATACTGATTCAATTTCTCCAGATCAGAAACAGATTGGCAAGGAAGTTGAAAGTGTTGAAATATTTATTTTTCAATATTCACTATCTGCATGGTTGCCGGGGAGAATTGTCTGAACTTTTCTTGGTTTACTCAGAAGGGTTCTAGCATCCAGTGATAACTCTGTATGAAATGGTTTAAGACTTTGTAGTAGGTTATCTATAGCATTACGATTAATTTTATTATGAAGATTCCATGTTAAAATATCTTCAGCAAGAACATGAACTGCTACATTAAAATAATCTCCACATTTAACAAAAGTAGAGTCCGAAACATGAGCATTTGGAGAATCAAAAACAGTGTATTTATAATCTGAATTAGAAGTAACTAATACTTGAATAATTATACGTAATCGAAAATACAAAGGATAGCAAGACTAACATTCAAATTATCTTTTATTTTAAACAAAACTACTGTCTGAATCACAAATATCTGGAGAGCCCGGAAGACAGTAATCAAAGTCTGAATTAAAACTTATATTTAAATAACTAGATGTACAAGGGAATTCACTTCTTTCTATTAAAATGGCTTCAAAGACAAGCATATCTCTACTAGCCCGTTTATAAGGTTTTACAATTGATTCATTCATAATTTCAATTACCAATACATTCAGTGAACCGAGACAAAGAAAAAAAGATACTTTACCTTTTATTATAGCCAGCTGGCATTAGAGATTCTTCAAGGTTACTCGGGACGACAAATGTTCCAGGATATAATTATATAATTTCTGATACAACAAGAGCTTAGCGGGAAATGGCACAAAACTTGTCACACATGTGCACTCACTTTTAATAAAGAGGAAACAAAAAGGACACAAAATTAAATCACTATTAACATTCGTGTTTTTTAGAATTTAAAATATTAGGTTATGTGTTATGTTGGTTGGATTTATTTGTTGCTTTTATTCGCTTCTTCTTTTTTCGCATAGTATATCGACCAAGTTAGCTTTGTAGGTTTTTTATTTTCACTCTAACATCAAATATACGTACCAAGTTAGTACCTGACCCCTGTGGAACATACAATATTAGGTCCAAAAAAGTACATTTTAAATCATAAAGATATAGTAAATACCTACGATAAATCTAAAATCTTGGTGTTATTTCTAAGCTACAGAAATGAAAACTGGCAACACTGCCCATTCACCGATCTTTCTTAAATTTGTGACCATCCGATATCTAGACAAAATTGTCAAATATTTGAAAAAAATGGCGGATTTTTGGTACTTTCAATTGCGATTTTCTCTTTCAAAAGTGAGTAATCCAAGAATTTTTTTTTATTAAAACGTTCTATAGCTATAGGGCTTTCTATTAAAAAAAATCGTTGCAAAATTCCGATGGTCGCGAACCTTACCGGACCCCTAATAAATGTTATTAAACGATGCAAATGTCAAAATTTTATACATTTGAATGATACACATGCTAGGAAATATAGTTCAATTTGAAATTCATACAATTTTTCAAGAAATGTTATTAAATTAGGATGTGTTTTGTAGAAATAGTCATTGAATGTTCCATGAAACGCTTCGCACGCATTTGTTGTCCGAGCTAGATCTGCTGAATTTTTGGCCCACATTGTCGGCGGAAAATGAGATAGGTCATCAATATAGTTTTCGATCAAATAATCTGAATGCTTTTTCAACGTTGTATCGTCCGGTCTGTTTTCATTCAATTCGAAGGAAATGCAATCACCGACTTCATCAGGATCCAAATAAGTTAGACCAAAAGTTGAACGTAACCAATGGCCTATATCACTATTCGCATCATTGTATTCCGAAAGTAGGCCAATTGATTTAATTTTTCGAAACCATGCCTGGGCAAGATGGAGCCGGTAACCAATTATTTCGGCGGAAGGCCACACTTTCCGAACCGCTGATTGATTTCGGAACACTTATCCAGAAACATTAGAAATAGTTTTTTGTACGTCTCGAATGTCTTGTTTGGTAAAAGACAAACCAACAGTGGTATGTAATGTCCATTAAAAAAAACATGAATAGTGAACAGTTGACAAAAACGGCGGGCGTAATTTCGGCCGGTAATCCCTTGGCCTACCTGCATAAATCAAGGGGTACCATTTATGAGAGGGGTAATTTCGGCCGAGGGGTTGATGTTTACGATGAGATTAAAATATTGGTAATTACGCTTAATAGTTTATGTAAAATATTAATTGTGTATTCATTTGGAAATTCCTAATCCTGTGTACCTGTCGGAAATACCTTTAATTTACTTATCTCTTTATTATAATAACTATGTTGTACCTACTTAAGATTATTCCTTTAAATGTATAAAATTCACAAATAACAGGTATAAAATTATTATAGCTAGTCAGTATTATAACTTATCTTGAAGCTACTAGTCGATAGAAAGCATAAAATATATTATTTGTATACGATGGCATCAGTTTCAGTAATTAAGAGTTCACGCGGTTGTGACTTTTACTAGTTGTAGAGAAGTTTCAGTTTTGTAAACAGGACGTATTAAAAAGTGGTGAAGTACGTTG
This sequence comes from Galerucella pusilla, assembly GCA_910591695.1. Lineage (NCBI taxonomy): Eukaryota > Metazoa > Arthropoda > Insecta > Coleoptera > Chrysomelidae > Galerucella > Galerucella pusilla. Next base: position 111,849 of record CAJUYI010000584.1, on the reverse strand, counting down.
GAGGTGTATAAAGAAAAATTTAAGATGTTTAGCCAAACTGTACACTGTTGGTGCGGAATACACAGTTACTAGAAGTGAATTAATCCTAACTTATTTAGACCCCTCTGAAGTTGAAGATTGTTTTATATTTGATCTCATGTCATACAATCCGGACCATAAACTTATAGATAAATATAAATACGCAGACTATTTATTAGAAAACTACATAGCGCCAGAATCTCATTTTCCACCAAATATATGGGCATATGAAAACCCATCAATTAAAAGAACCACAAATGCCTGCGAATCATTCCATTCGCACTTTAATTCTAGTTTTTATTCAAGTCACCCTTCTATATTTATTTTTATAGAAAAATTAAAAGATTGTCAGATCGATGCATATTTAAAAATAAAAATTTTAAATATTCCAGCAAAAATTAAAGACAAACAAGTAAAAAACAAACTAAAATTTATCCAAAACATGGTAAATATGCTTCGCTCTGACAATATTTCTAGAATTAATTTCGTTAAATCTGTATCACATCAAAACGTTTTTCAAAAATTTATAGTTTACCTAAGTTATAGAAATAAAATGATGTAATAATTTTATTGAAATAAAGAAATATTTTAATATAAAGCATTCTGTTATTTTATTTGATTTGCGGCCGAAAATACCTATGAGATAAGGAAGCAACTTGAAACCTCCGGCCGAATTTACCTACCGACTTTTAGTACCTGCCCTTTTTCCGGCCGAAATTACATCCGCCCGACAAAAATATTTGGTACAGAGGTTCGAGATTTGTTGTGCATGTAAAAAGAATAATATTGCTTAACAAGCAATTGATAAAAAGATATTGTTCGTCTTGAGAAGTTCTTACGTTGATCGAATTCAATACTTGATGTACGTCGTTAATATTCGTGGGAAGAGCGGGTATTACTTACGTCGACTATTATACATATTTTTTCTTATGTACCTACTCGATATCTTGAGTTGTCAAAGTTGCTGGTAGATTTTCTTTCAATGATGAGCGAATAATTTTAAAAGTTTTTCGGAAACATCTTCAACAGCTTTTCTTTCGCAGGAAGCAGAATGTTGGTACATTTCCAACAAGTTTCGTCTGTAGTTTTCAATTTTTTATGTAAACTATACTTGTAGTTATCGATTACAAGTAAATTTTTGCCACGAATACTTTCAATAATTTTTACTTTCATAATGCTATTTTTCAACACTCAAATTTACTTCGATAAATGATAATTCAAGGGGTTGTTATTTTTATCAAGTACCTGCCTTACCTCAATTCTAAGAACAACATTCAATTGTATTTTCATTACGGGGGCGAAATTACTGGTCAGATTAATTTAGGGCCAGAATACTAGAGTATTCGTAGGTAGCGGGGACCAGATTTTCTATTCAGGGAAATGTGACCGCAAGTGAACCCAAAAATATAATACTTTTATTTCTTCTACTCTACTTCTACCGCATTACACTCGTGCATCCAAATAAACCTGAGGGTCAATTCTATAAGAAGTGGTTAAAAATTAACGGTACGCCGTTAAATTTGACAAACTTTACGCTATTATAAATGTTCCAATCTATACATAGTCAAGATTAAGATTCAAATTTTAACATTTATGGTATCCAATGAAGAGTTTTCCGTTAATACTTTAAAACTTAATATGCATACAGACTAGCAAAAATGGGTTAGAAGATTGTCTTATTTTTAACTGTGCGTTGAAATTTTACATTTGCTTACAGAATTGCACCTCTGATAACTTTTTATTCAAGCATGTTGTCAGTAAAAACTGCATTCGGTTATTTTCCTTCGGAATCGGGCTCTTTCGCCAAAATGTGAGAATAAATTCTTGCAGTTATTAGACAACATGCGTTCATAAAAAATTATCGATAATTTTGATGCACTTGTGTAATTACTTCCGATAATTTTTCCATGCTCCATTGGATCTTCGTTTGAATGAATGCGTCAAAATTTTTTTGATGGTTTCATATTCTATATTTCCGAAATAGTTTTGAAATAATACTAGAAACATTGAAATAGACTTGGGGTGAAAGAATCCTTTTAATCCTCTTTATCTCTAATTCTTCTGTTTGTTGCACAAGACAATGATTCCCACTCGTTAAAGTTCTTAAATTGCATTGGAATATAACCTTTATATTTGTCAATGGTATTGAGTTGTTCAAAGTTGTATATAAAACTTTATAATGACGCCAACTGTAGAGCATTCGAAAGAGCATTAAATTTATTCCTTGATATCACGTTGTAAAACTACACCGAATATATTATAATTTTTGACAATCGGAATGTTGAAGTCACAATATTGTTCTCTACTATCGTTAAATTTAATCAGCTCGTCATGAATTTCTACTGAAAACATTCATAAAACTAAAATGTTTTGTTGTTTGTACAGTAGTACATTTGAAATACCATTTAAAATTATTTACGACCAAATTTTGCTTTTACTCACTTCAACTCATCTGAAAATTCTCCACTAGTTTTCATTGCCTCTCTATATTGGAGGATCGGGACAACTGTAAACAGGAAAGTCAAAGGCTAAGCAAACCCGATTGATCCCAACTAAGAAAATAGATAGTTTCGTAAACGTTTGTAACGAAATGCTATGATGACATATTCAGACCAAACGCTGTATGTACCTACAGGGTTATTCATTATAGGTAACCATAGTTATTATTGCATAAACAAAAAATTTTTCGAAATGAAAGTTGTGTGGTTATAAACTGATTTTCTCATAACATCAACAAAAGTACAGTGGCGTGCGTAGTTTAGAGGTCACAAAAAATTATTCGTCTCCTTAAACGGGACACCCTGTATATTATTGAATTTTTAAATAAGATGTTTTGTTTCTGATTTCAAAAATATACCATATCATACCCCTGTCTCAGACCGTTCTTAAGATATTAAAGGATAAATATAGTAAATTAAACCAGTTACTATAAATATTATCAAAGACAGAAACAAAATTGTTGGACACATATTTTATGATTTCAATTTAATTATTGGAGTTACCTATCTGGAGAAGATTTTTCCTAAAGTTAAAAATATTCTAGTAGAGAATTTTTTGGACGTTTAACTTCATTTAACTTAATATGAATTGGATGAAGGATGGGGCTGCTCCGCTTTTAAAGAACATTTAAACAATGTATTAGTGTGGATAGGGAATAATGGAACTATATTATGGCCTCTCAACAGTCCGGATCTATCACCCAATGACTAATTTTTTAGGGCTTTTTTTTAGACATAATAAAGAGTTATTGGAACTTTTATAAGGTCAAGCAGTAATAGTGCTGTCCTTATAGTGACATTATACGCATATACGCATTTGATGTTTTGAATAAGGGAAACATTATTAAGGTTAGTGCTTGTCCTTATTTGTGCGCGATTACTGCAGTGCACTATCCCTACTTTATTTCATGTTTCATATTTATATGTCACAATATGTAGGTAATCTCTGTCATCTACCCTAGTATAATGTCATTATAGAGCTTCATGTTTTAATAATTCCAAATTTTAAGTCTGTTTTAATTTCGAGCAGTATTTATTTAAGGTCATCACAATTACTGCAAGGCAGTAAATTCCTTTTTCAAAGGCCAAATCTAAATGTAAGCAATCGAGCCATTTCTTATGCAATTCAAAATATAATTAGACGTTTTCAATTATGTATCGAAAATAGTGGTGGAGACTTCGATCAAAATTTATAAGTTATTATTTATTTATAGTTGTATAGTTATCTTTGTTATATTCGTTATTTTTTATTTGTAATTTTTATAAAATATTGACCAAAACGTCCATTTAATATCATAAGAACGGTGTAAGACATTATAATATGGTATATTTTTGAAATAAGAAGAAAAACATATTTTATAGCTATTTACGTAGGTAATAAGTGGAACATGGACATTATCAACGCACGCATGTGTAATCACATAAGTGCGTTAATAATTCCTATCACACGTGTTACGTACAAAATTTTATCTACAACTGATTATTAGTATTATTAACAGTATCTATATCATAAAATTCCGAAAAAAAATCAATTCAAACGTATTTTTAATAATATTGACTGCAAACATAAGGTACCTACTATATATTATATTTTGTGCCTATATCAACAAAGACAAAAAAATCTGCGGAAATAAAAAAATTAATTATGTCATCAAATTGTCAAAGTTGAATGAACAAACTTCTATAAAAATTAGTTCAAGCAAGGACAATCTCCTTTCGGAAATTGAAAATGCAGCTTCCAGTGTTATTTTGAATATTTAATTCTGGTATCAATATTTTTCTTGATTCTTATTATCGCACTAGTGCGGAAATGTATTCAAAAACGCACTAGTGCGGTAATATACGGCATTATGACACTGAAAATAATGTCAAATCGTACCCGTTAGATGACAGTTGTAGATAGAAAAATATAATGATATATTATAGGGTGTCTTATTTAAAAAAACAATGTGTCCCAAACTAGGCACGCCACTGTACTTGATGTTATAATAAAATTAGTTGATATAAATTTTTTTGTTCAGGCAATAATTACTATTGTGAGGACTGGAACATTTATAATGAATAACCCTGTACCAAATGTTCGTACACAGGAGAACAGATGACGTTTTTTTCTAGAATGGGTAAGGTGGCCTGCAGATAGGCAACATCATGTAGGTGCTGGATACTGGTGCGCTCTCTTATTTTAGTTACTTTCGAGAATTAGTAATTCAAAGGAATCGGGAAAATATTTCCTGATACCCCAACCCAACCTAACCTAACCTAACTTTAAGCGTAGGGTCAGCCTCACTAGCCTCCTCTAAGAAATGTGTATAACAAATAACGGTAAGGTAGCTCGAGAACGGTCAGGTGAATCTAGAAATCACTATCTGACTAATGTTAAACATAGGAAATGTTGGGCTATTATATTAAAACAAGTATAATATTTGTCGCATTTCACAATTTCAGTGCCATATAAACACAAATTTTAATTAAGGTCGTTAGTTTTACCGCGATTATTCCAAAACTTTTTTTGATGAACAATTTTGAACATGTGGCTTTGTCCAGACCGACAAATTGGATCGTATAATTATGTATAATTAAATACGGATGGCGTTACCAACATTTTCCACCAAACAAACCTCAATTATTTTTCCTAGAAACAGGGACATCTTTTTTTTAAACTCCCTGTATAAAAAATTAATCTTGGGTATTGTTACAAATATTATCCATGCATATGAAAGTAAATGTAATGCATCAAAAAGGGATAAACTTGTGCTAATCGGCTTGGACTAAGAATACATGTTGTATTTAAATTAAGTAGGCTATAGTACACGAAAGTACTCATACATAAGATGCAAATGAGTATGAACAATGGCCATGCATGTATTGAATAGTCTGTTTGGTTTTCGTTTGAGAGAAGCCACATAATCGAATCAAGAGACTTACTGAGTTACAGACGAGAGCTTAGGAAAACTCTCCGACGAGGCTTCGCTACCATTTTGCCGGTAATTCCTTGTTGTTGGACTATACAGACATGGACTTTCCCACAATACAATAAATTTCGGTTGGATAACAAAATGGATATATGTTAGGATGGATTTTCCTGTGACATTATTGAATACTGAGAAAAAATGTATTGCTTCGATTTCCTAACACTTGAAGTACAACCGCCTCTTGAAAGCATTCTCGTTTTTGAGTTCTCCGTATTTTGTACCAGGCTCAATGTGATATCCTGAGTTAGCTGTGAATCAATACGCCTCGTTTGGAGATGCTACTTCCTCATAATAATAACTGCTTTTGCATTTGAAGCAGTCTAGAAGCATGTTCAGGAGATTTTATAAAGTTTCAAGCTTGTGTGATCTCTAGAAGCTCTTGGCTGTCTGACACTACAACAAGTTGCCCTTTTTGCATCTTTTTCCGGACTTTTTCTGCTTGAAACAAGGTATAAACTTTAGACCAAGAGACGGCTAGAAATCTGAATTAGGTAATGAAACTTCTTTTGTTACTCCTGTATACATTCTAGAACCACCTGTGTGCTATGTAATCACTCCTTTGTCCATTGGACTAGTAGTATTATATTATGTGATCATTTTTTCTTCCACATTGGAACTTGCGCTGCATTCTTAGAAGGACAGGTATACAATTAAGCGTCCTTTCTTCTACTCAGCTTCTGTGGATAGACTCAGAGGGTGCAAGTATGTGAATGGGGGTTTCTTCTTCGAGCCCACAGAATCTGCAGTTTTCTTGTGACACTACTTTTTGAGGAGCCCATTCAGACATCAGTGGAAGCACTGCCTAAATGCAGAATTCACATCAACTCCGGACTAGAGTGCCCAAGAAAGGATTTTTCCAAAAATGTTATGCCTGATCTGGACAACTCGTACCTTTGCGTACTAAAAGCACCAAGAGCTTAGAGATTGAGGTGGAAAGGACATAATAGCTGCAAAAAACAATCAATCAAGGTCTCGGAACAAGGTTTCCAATTGAACCGAGATCAAATTCCAAAAAGATCTCTCACAGTTTCTAGATCACACATTAAAATGGGAATTTAATCTTGGTAGTCACTTAAAAGATTTGCCTTTACCAGGCTATTTATTCTTAAAAGTGTGGATATATTTTATGCTATAACAGATTTCCATAAATATTATATGTATATCCATAATATTCATACTCGGAATTGAATTACTCGATGGGACACTGAATATTGCCAAACTGACGAAATAATTCCCCATCTTTTATCTTCTGACAATTCCTTTTGATATCAATTCTCTGCAAGTATCTTCATCGCCGACTGTTGAAAAGAGTTGCAAGCTGTTGGGTCGGTACATCCCTGTGTTTACAAGTATATAGACCCACTCACAGACATGATATTCCAGAATAATGATGTGTGTGAGGTTGACCAAGAACAGGCTTTTCTTACTTTATTATTGGGTTTAGCTCGCTATCTGAGTGTTTATATTTTTCTTATTTTGTCTATTTCTCCGGACATATAAAATAATTTTGAGCGACATGAAGATAGAATATAAAACTGGTAATTAGAGAACTACATAAACTCTCCACAAAGAGGTTATTGTCAAATTATTCCTTAAAGAAATAGTAGGTACTAGGTACTACTACTACTGAATGTGCAGGCGATCCTTGACCTAGCCAAACTAAAGTCAAGGTTCCGGCACTGAGGCCACTGGCGAGCCCATTGTGCCATTCCTGCTACCTAGACATCCATGAAGCCGAGCCCTTCAATAAAAGCCACAACCTTTTTCAGCGGATGCCTGCTTGTGTCTCCAGGGGCCATGGCAGGGACTCCGAAGATTCGCCTGCGTAATACAGCCCAGTGTGGACACTCTAAGCAGTGCCCTGTTAGGAGTCCTGCTATCTTCCTCAACCTACTCCTTGGTAGTTCAATAGCTGCCCCAGCGTGTCCATCAGTCCATCCCTTCAGTAGAAGTTTGGATTGTCTAGGACCCTGCAGAGCATTCCAATGAGCGAGGTGCTGGTTCCTCAGCCACTTCCTCGTCTCCTTGCGTATTGTTTGTTTTGTTAGGCCGAGGGTCGGGCCCGGGCCGCAGAAAGGAGCTGCCGCCCCTTCCGCAGCCAGTGCATCCGCCATTTCGTTGCCTCCAAAACCAGAGTGGGCCGGAATCCATTCTAGCCACACTGCGTTCCGACTTGCAAGATCAGCAAGTCGTTCCTCGACATTCGTTAGCAAGTCCTGAGTTGATGGTATATGGTTATGCGTCGATCCACATAACCTCTGTCTAGGTTTATCTGTGCACATTCCAAGGAATAGTATGTTGTGTCATTAGATGAGATTAAGCAGCCCAAGACTATTAGCGAGCGTAGCGAAGCAAAGACATCTGGTAGTTACACCTTGGATTCGTTTTGATAGGGATTTCTAAGGACCTCTAATTTTTCCTAGTATTAAAAACAGCCCATGCATTACTATATTATAATGTAGCTTTCTAACAGCAAATATTTAAAAAAAAATTTCTTTGTAACTGTAATTTTTCAAAACAAGTTAGCTTTTGATGACTCTCCATTTAATTTGACTAGTCTTTTGTTTGATATAATTGAATGACAGGCCGTAAGCAATTTCTCTTTATACCAAATCTACTTTCAACCCATAGGACTGACTTATCTTCACATTAGAATAGTCAGTATCGTATATCAATGTATAAGTAAGTAGGTTTAACACATAATCGTTAAAATGATTGATGTCATATTGTTGAGGAGTACGTGAAACTCAATGCGCTCCAAGTCAATTGAGATAGTAAATAGGTTTCCCGACTGTTGCAATATCTCCATTGCCGAATTAGACATGCAGTCTGATTTCAATGATTAGTTTATGCCGATCATAGTGTGTGAAATTCAGTTAAACTATAATGATTATCTTATTAACTCACCCCCGAACTATGTTTGAAATAAATCTACAAAAAAAAAAAAAACCAAAAAAAATATAAGCTTGTAAAGAAAACACAAATAAAGAAGAAATTCATGTTACATTAAAATAGGATGAAAAGTTTGTCAGTGAATATACATTTATGTTTAATAGTAGTTTATTTGAAACTGTCATGTAACGGGTACGATTTGACACTATTTTCAGTGTCATAATGACGTATATTACCACACTAGTGCGATGATAAGAGTCAAGAAAAATATTAATAGCAGAATTAAATATTTGAAATAACACTGGAAGCTGCATTTTTAATATCCGAAGGGAGATTGTCTTCGCTTGAACTTATTTTTATAGATTTTTGTTTATTCAACTTTGACAATTTGATGACAACCAATTTATTTAATTTCCACAGCTTTCTTTGTCTTTGCTGCTCTGGTCACAAAATATGATCTACAGTACCTCGTATTTGCAGTCAATATTAATAGCAGAACGTTGGATTGAAGTTTTTTTTCAAAAAATTTTATAATGTATAAAGAAGTTTATCGGGTTTAAAACCTCCCGAAATCTTCAAAAGCAAACTAAACTTTTCGGAAGAGGTGAAATACCTTGGAATTACCCTCGACAGGAAACTAACATGGAACTCTCATCTACACAGCAGAGCAAAAAGAGCATATGTGGCTTATGAGCAATCTCGGAGGACAGTGGGACGCACATGGGGTCTGTCACCCCGTGTAGTCACCTGGATCTACACTGCAATAATAAGACACATGTTAACGTATGGAGCAATCGCATGGGGACCGAAGGTTCTAGAAGCAACGGCCATCCAAAGATTATATCAAATACAGCGAATGGCTTGTTTAAACATCACAGGAGCCATGAGAACAAACCAACCGCAGCAATGGAACTAATTACTGGTCTGACCCCTCTGGACCTGTACGTCAAGGAGTTTGCGTTAATGGCCATGGTACGATTGCGCACGGCTGGTGTAAACCCCGAAGTAGAAGTGGGCCAATTGAGGTTAAGCCTATGGCAGGAAGCGCTTACTGTGCTACATCTGTTACAGGCAGCCAATGATGCAATTGAGCCCAGGTTTTTGTTTAACAAACCCTACAAAATACAAATAAAACAGAACACCGAGCCAGATGCTGCAAATGCAATACGTATGGTTCAAAAATGAAAGAAGGCTCAGGATGTGGAATTTACTCGAGAGCACTAAGCCTAAAGATTAAGTGGGGAATGGGAAACAATACCAGCGTGGTTCAAACAGAACTGGCTGGTATCTTAATTGCCACAAAAGAACTAACCAGAAGAGGAATTTCTTGCAATAACATAACAATCTGCACTGATAGTAGACAATCCCTATTAGCCTTAAACAGACAACGTTTTATATCGAGGCTAGTACTAGAGTGCCACCAAGATTAAGCTGACGCCTCGGCAGATAATAATATTATTCTGAGATGAGTTAAAGGGCACGACAGAAGTAAAGGAAATCGCATTGCCGATTCTTTAGCCAGGGAAGCCGCTGGAATAAAAATTCTAGGACCCAGTGACACCCACGGCCTAACGACCTCGACAATTGCAGAACTAGCCTTAAGAGATGGGATGGAAGCAAAGGATGCAGTCTTGCCAGGATCACCCTGGGCGACCCTGGAAAGCTGGCGCCGAAAAAATATTTGGCGATGACCAGAAAAACCCTACGTTTAACAGTAGGATTTCTGACTGGCCACTGTCAACTAAGGAAACACCTCCATACTTTGTGGCTAGTGGACACACCCCTATGCAGGATGTGTGAACAGGAAGATGAAAATGTCAGGCATGTCTTATGCGAGTGTCCGGAGTTATCGTCAATAAGAGAGTGTTTGTTCGGTGAGTCTTGGCCTACACCTGCCGATATAAAGGAGATGTCTCATAGTGACCTGTCCACCTTCCTGAGAAGGACAGGATGGACGATGACCTAGGAGGACAACTCCTCGGGAGGATGTACAATGGGTCACATGTGGCCTAAGTGCTGTGAGCCTACACTCACCCTCCATACTCTACAGATACAGCTATATCCCACTTATTACGTGAATTGCTATTACCTAACTAGTGCGGAAAGTGATACTTCTCCGCACGCTATTGCAGCAATCGCGTACGGTAAAGTCACTTCACGCACGTGTTAGGTACACTATTTTTTCTACTATACTAGAATGCGGAAAAGAGCCCAAAAGTTAACACAAAGAAACATTTATCATTAAATTCATATCAACAAATTAATTATTATTATTTGACATTCATTTGATGAGGCTTATACCAGGGCCATTGAAAAATTATTGAAAAATCCGTTTTTTATTGAAAATTATAGCAGAGTTCTAATAAATTTCCTAATTTTTCATTAATTTGGTAAACTACAACCATACAAATATATATATCAAATATTCAAATGTCAGTATACTATAAAATTTACTTTCCGCGCGCTAGTAGAAAAAATTACTGTTGTACATTGGTTCCTGCTTGGCTGGTTGCGATCATGTTGCGATGACCTTTCTTTCAGTTCGCATATTTTTCGCGGCTTTTGTTCGCTTCTGTCGATTGTAAATACAACATTGCATAAGTGCGCTGTCGTTAAATTCAATAATTATTTCAATTGTAGAGAATGTTTGCGTACACCTGATTACTTCAATTCATCGAACATCGAGTACCATTAAATCCTTTGGATTGCATCCAATTAGGTGAGGCGTCAACTTAGATTTGCACTGAAACCGCAAATAAAACCATGTAGGATCGTCGATATGAATTTATGATGAACTAGTTCAATCATGTATGCTTTGGCAAAGCCACAACTACAAATTAGGATGAATATCAAATGTATAAGGACCATATTTTATATATACCAGGGAAAACAATTATATAAGCATTACTTAATAAGCACCAACATGCCTGAATATTATAGCTGGTCATGTTAGTCTAGTCAAAGTCTAGTTGTATTCCGGAACTCTACCTCCATAATTTATGTTTTTTTCGTACTGCTATACTAAGTATAATGGAGGAAATTAAAAACTTAAAGAATAATAAGAGTTGCGGTGAAAATGGAATAACAGCAGAGGTTTTGAAACAAGGAGGAGCAGTATTACAACAACGAATTAGCAGTTTAATAAGAAAAGTATGGGCAAAAGAACAGCTACCTGAACAATGGAACAACGCCATTATCTGTCCGATATACAAAAAGGGGGATAGAACCCAGTGTAAAAACTATAGGGGCATAACACTTTTAGACGTGACTTATAAAGTTCTGACAAGAATTATTCGTAACAGACTTAAGCCAATTTACAACAAAGAAATCGGAAAATACCAAGGAGGTTTTAGACAAGGAAGAGGAACATCAGACCAGATATTTACACTAAAAATGATACAGCATAACAGCTACGAACAAAACCTGGGATTGCACTTATTGTTTATAGATTTCCGTCAGGCCTATGACGCAGTGTTAAGAACGAAGTTGTATGAAGTACTGCGCAACCTTGGAGTTTCCCAGAAATTAATAAAATTAATAAAGTTGACCTTGGAACAAACATCAATGAAAGTATTAATAGAAGGAAAAGTATCCAAAAATTTCACCACTAAGAGGGGATTGAAGCAAGGAGACCCCTCTCCACAGTTTTATTCCACCTTGTATTGGAATGGATCTTAAGGGAAAGTCAAATTCAGAGTCGAGGAATGATATTTCATTGCAAGCATCAGGTAATTGCGTATGCAGATGATGTCACGCTGATTGCAAAATCAAAAAAAGAGTTGGAACTGCTCTTCGGAAAATTGGAGGGTACAGCTAGAGCATTCGGGCTGCATATAAATACAGAGAAGACGAAGTATATGGAAATGAGGCAAGATCCAAATGAGTTAACCAGAGAAACTTTGTTCAGGACAAGACACAGAATATATACCTTTGAAAAAGTGGATAAATTTGACTATTTAGGAGTACTAATCACTAACAAAAGTGATGAAACTCTTGAAATAGAAAAAAGATTATCCAAAGGAAGTAGATCACTTGGGGCACTAAATTACCTATTGAAGTCAAAACAAATATCAAAAAAAGCTAGAATAAGAGTATATAGAACGATTATACGACCGACGGCACTCTACGGATGCGAATCGTGGATTCTAACAAAAAAAAAGGAAACAAAGATTTAAATATGGGAAAGAAAAGTACTGAGGAAGATACTAGGAGGTAAAAGATTGGAAGATGGGACATGGAGGAGGCTAACGAATAAAGAAATAAAGGTATCGTATGGATACCCTGATATAATTCATTATATAAAGGCACAAAGAGCCAGGTGGTTGGGACATATATGCAGAATGCCTAAAGGTAGACACACTAGTAAAGCGATCCTTGGAAGAGAAGGAGGTAAAAAACGAAGAGGCAGACCGAGGAAGAAATGGGTGGAGACGGTAGTAGATATAAAGGAAAAGGGGATAGAAGATTGGAGAAGAGTTGCGGAAGATAGGAAAAGGTGGAAATCCCTAGTAAGAAAAATAGAGGAAGATAAAGAAACCTTATTCAAAAATGTATACAATTGGTATACCTATGTAATTAATAAGTCATGGGCCTCTAAGGCCTGTAGAACTGTAATATATATATATATATATATATATATATATATATATATATTATATATACTATGAGTTGTTAATTAAATGCCAATTTTTCAGATCTACACTAGTTTTCATTATAAAACTGAAAAATTGACCAATAGAAATCTAGATTTTCAAATAAGTACCCAAGTGAGCAGACCCAATATTTTCTGGAGAATGTTTGACAGTTTCTAAGAAATTCGTGTGCTTTATGACAGTTTAAATCTTTTGCGTTGCATAAGGTTGTTTTCGATCTGTGCATGCCGGGTTCGAGTCCCAGGTAGTACTCAAATTTTTTTACATTTTTTCAAATCAAATTTCTTCGTAGAAAAAATAGTGTATGCAACTCGCATGTGATGGTTATTGATACACTCGCATTAACCATACAAAGCTCGCCTTTGGCTCGTTTCTTATCCCGGTTAATGCTTGTGTATTAATAACCATCATTACATGATCGTTGCATAATATACTATTTTTCAACACTGTCATTTTGGGTTTGCGCGCAAAGGCTGACAGGTCACATTGAATAATTTTTTTGGAGGTATCAATTGTGGATTTAAATTATGTTTTGCTTTGAACACTTCCGAGAATCAATTGCAGATGGAAAAACTTACTAAAGTTAACTTTTCGGCAAGCTAGGGGATTGTTGATTAACTTAATTTTCTTAAACATTCTCCATTATTATAAACTGAAAAAAAAAATTCAAATAATTATCTTGAAAATGTTCCGCCTCGAGAAATTTTTCCTTTATACATACTTACAAAATCACAAATATAATTAACTAGGTATATTAATTTTTTTGAAATTTTCCTTTTTTTAGCCTTTGTACATCTCTATTCCCCAGCAGGCACTTATATCATTACACGGAAGTAGACAAAGGATAGATTTATGCATTCTATTACTGTCATCAAATATAATAAATACAAAATAACTCTATATATATGAGTGGAACAATTCCGAAATTAATATTTATTCGTATATGAATAATTGGAATATATTTCATTACACATCAAATCAAAATGTTCCATATTAATCAGACATGACAATATTTAAAGCTGAATAATTAACTTGAAAAATAGCCGACAAACAGCATAAAAGTAACATAATTTAAATAAAGTAATAAATCAAAAATAATTGTTTTATTCAACAACTTGCTACTCGAAAACTATATTCTTCTATATCATTTAATATCCAACTTAAAGCTACGAATTGCGTTGTCCTGGAGGAAAGAATCCGTGGAAGAAGTTTAAAAATAAAGAAAGGAAACTTACGACCAAAGACAGGCATAAATATTCTCACCCGTTACATTGAATTGCTCTTGAAGTTTTTGAATTCTGATCTCAAAGTATTCTCACCTGGGCACTGCTCACTCAGTTACCTTCTTTGTAAGATATCAAATTGGACATTGCATCATGCATATTGTAATGTTTTTCCTATTTATTTAAACAGTTTTTACCGTGGGATAAAATTATACACTCACTATGGCTAATTAATATCGATTTATTAAAGAAACACTGACACACTATGATAAACTTAATTTATATACACACTACTTAATGTCTACTAATTTATTTACACTCGGTATAATAATTGTCCTAATTCATCTTCAACACTATTTATATTCACTTTCTGTTCACTCACTGTATACTGAAACTGTTTATCGATTCACTGTATACTCAACAACTGCTCATTCACTCGAAAAGCCGTCTATACATACTCCTTTTCGAATCTCTAGAACCTTCGCGATAAACCATTGTATGGCCTGGTACATTTCCAGAACAGTCTGGATATTACCTGCGAAAGAATCTTTCTAGAAAGATCGCATTCATCGTTTGCGACAGGACCGGCTTCGGAATTAGTGAGTTCGTAACAATATTCTTTGATGATGTCTTCATGGATAGATCAGGTAACATACCCACATCCAAAACATATAAAGACTTCTCAAAAACCTCCATATTTTGGAATTAAACATAGAAGTGAGAATTAAAGGGCCATTGATAGTCTACATGGCAAGATCTATAAACATCACATATATAATGGGAATGCCATCGGAGGAGATGATTTCCAAGTACAGCTTCAGGAAAAAGGCAGGTTATAAGAGGCATGGATGGAAGGACCTTCAATTAATGCAGAAATGATAACTCAAAAACCGAGCAAGTCAAGACAAGAGTCTCTATGAGCTTGGGCAAACATGTTACGATATTCCAAGCAGACGTTGCAGAAATACAACGCTGTGAGCTATTGAGGTAAGAGTTACCATTACCATATACTCCGATAGCCAAGCGGCTATGAAAGCTGTCAGTTTCATGCAGATGAATTCCCAACTCATTTGGAATTGCTTGGAGACGCTACAAGAACTGGGCTGCCGTCGTAGATTGTCCTTAGCATGAGTAGAAGGCCTCTCAGATTATAGGAGCAATGAAGAGGCAGTCTCAGTAGCCCGAGAAGGGGCACGATGTACTGCCATTGTTTCAGAGCCTTTCTACGGCATTGTGAAAGCACCCCAAAAAACAAAAAGCAGTATTGGGAATAGTGGAACAAGGCACTGAGAATGAGGCAGACCTACCGAATAATCTACAGAATAATCTGGATGCTGGTTGTGCTTCTGACGAGGCATTGTATACTTAACAAACATATATGAAAGTCTGTTCCACTGCAAAGGCAAAGGCTGAGGTTGTGTGTGTGTGAGGTTGTGATATTGACTGCGGATCCTTGCGGTTCCATTAGCCTAACCAATAAGGCTGAGGTTTGCGATGATACTGGGAGAGGATTTTAAAAGCACATAAGCCTCTTATTTATCCTAACTTGAAGTGGCAGGTATCCTCAGGAGATCTTTCAGACCGTAGTGTGGTAAGGCTATATAGGCCAATTGACCTCCTTGTTATCTGCAATATAAAATGATGTGAAGAACATAACAGAACAGTCTGCATGAAAATTGGAGTTGGTCCAAATCTTACCAAAGCTTAGTATTGCTTAGCATACGTGGATTCAAAATGATCATCTCGGAGTATACAGGTTCACTTATCACCACTTAATTTGGAGAAAATAGCTTCCTTATGATTTGCAGAGTAAAATCTATCTCTAAATAAAAAAGCTTCCATTCTATTTTCTCAACAATTTAAAAAAATGGGTAACTTAACCAAATCTCATCGGAATAATTTTATACGACCACAATCTCGCAACTAATTCTCCTTAATTCAAAGGGAGTGGATCCAGTAAGACAAAAGAAGCGTCTTTTTCGGTCATCTGCATACATATGACCGCCATTTTCTACATCTCCAGATTTCCACTTTAAAAACTCAAAGACATTAAGTAGAATTGAAAATCACTTTTAATGAGGATTGGTCGGAAGTTTTTCATTTTAATTGACCGAAAGTTTATAGTCAAGACGGCAATAAGACCAAAGACGGCTTCGTAGATGGCTTCACAGAAGAGCAAATCGTCTTAAAACATTGCCTCGTCGCTTAACTGACAGAGAAATATTAATTGAGTGGCAGTAAAGTCGCATCCACGTACTTCATTATTCAACTTTGCATTTATAAGTATGAAATTAATTATCTATTTCTAGAGTAGTTTCCTATTTTGTAAGAAATTGGAAACTTAAAAGCTGGTCCTAATATAGGTTATTTTTAATACGTTCTTCAAAATATTTGCTATCATATTCAATATTCAAACCATTGATACTTGAAAGTATTTTTTCTACTCCTATACTATAAGTTATGTATTAAATGCCAATTTTCAGTTTCATAATGATACTCATTAAAACACTGATTTTCATGATGAAACTGAAAAATTAACCAATAGTAATCTAGATTTTTGAATAACCGAGTAGGCGACCCAATATTTTCTGTAGAATGTTTGACAGTTTCTAAGAGATTCGTGTGATTTAGGACATTTTGAATATTTTGCGTTAGTTTTTGAAAGAAATATCGAGCACCAGACTTTTATGTAATGGTTATCACAAGATCGTTGCATAATATACTAATTATGTGTTGATAAAGAATTCTGAATTTGTGGTTTTTGAAATGACCAATTATGCTTCAATTTCACGAAATGTGAATGTGACATCTTTTTGGATCAGCTCACGTACAGCATCAACGGTTTCCTGGCTGACAGCAGTTGTTGCAGGACCTGCTTTTGGATCGTTGCTAAGGCATTTGGATAATCCACAGTTGAAAGGAAAAGTTGTAGCTCACTTAATGGGCCTCTCAATTCGAATCCATAAGTCGCTGGTTTATATCTGGCTCGAAGGACCAAATTTATGGAGCTGGGAGTAAACACGCACGCCATTCTAGTTTTGAGCTTGGCCATAGTATATAGGCAAATGAATAGTAGGTTCATTCCTCGTCGGCTCTTTCATGTAGCGCTGCTGAAGACTTGTCGAAAATCGATCGGAAAAGCACACGTATGTCATATATACAGAGGTCGCGCGAGTTACTATCTTCATATCTTGTTGATTTATGAATGGAGTGTTTGGTACGGGGGCTGATAAAAATGTACCTTAGGCTAGAAAACTTATTTCAAAAAACGATGTTGTTTTGCTATGTATTGAATTGTATTTAATTATGAGAAAAAAACTAGAATCATTCATTAGAATAGCTTTTCCTACATTATATAAATAAAATAATTTGTCAAAAATGTACAAATATAATATTTCTTATAATATAAAAATAAAGAACATAAACAACTATTTAGTCATTTAAAATTCCAGATTCTACATACTTTAGAATCCCAAGCCACTTATAGAATAAAGCAAAACAAAAACTACCTAATAATTACAAATTTTGTGATTTAGTATTAGGTTTATAGGATTTTTCAATTTTTATGTCACGATTTGCGAATTGAATTGTATAATATAAACGCATTCTTGTATACAGGGATAAGAAATAACTTGAAGGAAAATTTTCACAAGGATGCGCAAATGATACGTTTTTAAAAAGATCTTTCAATGTCGCTCCGTTACAATTTTTAAACTTATTGAAGTTAGCTAAAAATATATTTTCAAGTTCAGTAGCATACAAAATTTAGACTAGGTACATTGAGCCCACCAAATGGAAAATTTGTATTGTTTACATAGGCTTTTGTCTGAGATTTTGTTCATTAAAAGCAATACATATGTCGCAGAAATGTTGCTGCATTTATTTTTTTAATAAATAAATCTGAAGATATTTTTCCCTATCCCTACTCCTACAACTGTCCACACAGCACACTCGTGGCATTTTCTTTCCAATAAAAATATACCGTAATAATAATCAAATAATTCACTGCAAAGACAGTCCAGCCGGTATACTAATAACTCCGCTCGTACCTTCAACCACAAAAGACACACGGTATCTGTCTATCGCTCGATTGGGAGCTTCAGGATACCAGAAAAGACGGAGACCGAAACCGAGGGAGATAGTCATCGAGCTGGGAGGAGTTAAGAGTGACCCTACTACATTTGTCTATATACTATGGCTTGGCGTGATACGCTACCACGTATCTAGATTTAATCCACGATCATGAAAATGGAAAGTTGTAAGATGAAATAATTGACGAGGATTTTTCATTGAAAAAAATTACATTTCAAGTTTTTAAAAAGAATCTCTTATAGCAGCAACGAATAACTAGAAAATAAATTCGTTTAAGGTAGGTGAGCTAGGCTGGCAAGCAATTATATTTCCACAAAGAATTGATGTCACAAAGGTATTACATTCATTGTACGATTCTAGAAAAATATTACTTCTGAAATCGGTTTAAGATTGCTTCTGGCCCGAAATAACGCTCGGCAGGTAATCCGACTCAGAAAAATTCCTTGAAGGCACTTATTAAGATAAAACACTGTTAGCTGGGAAATATAAAAGGAAATAAATTAACTCAAAACGTCTCTACATACAACAACATGATTGAAGTCGTAGTAAATTCTATTAACTCTCTAAAAAAAATCTCGTCTGCTTTCTCTGTCAATTATTATTATCTTTGAAAATATAATATAAAAGTGTGGTATTTTTGAAGTTTGTAAAAGCCAATAGAAATTTACATTTTTAGTTATATTTTCCTATTATACTGATTATATGTGCCTTTTGCCTGGAAAATAATTTCCTGTTGATTTTTTATGTAAAAACTTATGAAAACCTGGGAACTGGAAATCGATTATTACTTTGAAAAATTAATGTCGCTGTCTTAATCTTGACAGACCGAAGTAACTCTGATATTTATTACATATTAGAGAGAATGCTGTAACTTCTATGTGGGAGTGGGGGCGCATTGATACAGTTTTTTTCTGCCCATGAAATTTATCACTTTCGATGAATTTAGCAATTACTTATTTTCATTATAAATTAGCAATATGTATATATTTGAAAAAAAACTTACCAATTTCTCCTAATGACAACACGGATGAACTATATTTTGTTTTTTCCCGAGTAGCCATTTGCATCAAAGTGCCCCGTATATGGGGTACAATAATGATACAGTACATGGGGCAGTTTCATACAATGAAGGGTTAAATAAGCTATTATAGGACTAAGCAGAAACCAAGACATTTATTTATATGAAAACATCAAACATGTTAAAATATATCATTAGTTGTAAAACAGAAACTTTAAAACTTATTGTAAATTATAAAAACTGAGATTGAAGTTTAAAGAAAACATGGAAGCAGTTCGAGCTGTTCCTTGTTTGATGTTTGGATGGGGTAATTTTGCAACAAAATCACAAAGTGGGACAAATCACAAAAGTCCAAGAGGCAGGTTTCTTCCTCAAAAAAGAGATTTGGTAATCAGAAGTACTGTTGTCTCTAGAGATAACCTTACCAATATAGTGAAGAACCGACTTTTTCTTCTCAAATTTGACTATCAGAAAGTCTCCTTCTTTCATATTTTCAGGAATCAGTTGGGTTGTCTAAAATTCACTTTCATTACTCGATGGCTCTGAATCAAAATTGAAGCTTGAATCCATTATCTCGAACTCTTCAGTGGTACTTTCGGATACTTCGTCAGATTCGGGCTTCTTACTTTTCGATGTGAATTTGATGTCGACGGGCTTCTCATTTATTCTGTCTACAGCTATAAGGTTCCTTGCGGTCTTCAACTCCTCAGCACGTTGTCGTCGTTCTTTTAATAGCCCTTTTTGCTCTTTCATCTCGTGTAACTTCTGAAGTCGTTCTTTTTCAGGAGTGTCTGTGTAGATTCTTGATTTGCACGTTCTCTTGCCTTTCGTTTTGATACTTTTGTTACTTTCGGGTATGGCCTTATAGATTCAGGTGTTACTTGTACGTCTGTACTGGTACAATGCTTTGGTTCTAGCCTCTGAGGTGTATTTTGTTGAAGCAGATCTATTTCAGATATTGTGGAACAGTGTGAAGGTCCGGGTTGATCATCTGATAACATTGCTGGCTCTTGCAAATCGATTTGTTGCTTAGCAGGGGGCAAAGTCATCATCAGAGAAAGTCAGTCTGTTTATAGGATAAATGCCTGGTTTAGTAAAGACGCTAATAATATTTTTCACTGTGAAGGCTTCGAGATAAGCAAGTTTAGCTATCATTGGAATATCATAAATTGACAGCGCTTGCCCTGGATAATTTAAATGCCAATCATTAAATGATACTTTCAATTTAGCTTTAAATGCTCCAAACACTCCCACATCCAACGGTTGCAACTTGTGGGAGGTATGTGGTGGAATGGACGAATAAACTATTCCATTCTCTCGGGAATAATCAACAACTTGAACTGAAACATGTGATTCATGATTATCACACAGCAATAATACAGGGTTTTCGATTGAACTATTCGTATGTTTTTTATATGTTCCAAGGCTTCCATATAAATATTGCTATTCATCTATCCCGTTATAGTTGCCATGCCCAAACTACCTTCAGGAGCACCAGTCAGGAAATGGTTCTTATAATTCACCCTCGGAAAAATAAAAATGGGAGGAATGGCATTCCCGATGGCTGTTATCATGCCGCAAAATGTCACAAGTTCTCCCCTTTCTCTTGGAACTATTTGACCAACCTGCTTTTGTTTTGTCTCCGCCAATACTTTTGGCGTGTTCAAAACAGTTGTGATTCCCGAATCATCAAAATGTATAATACGATCAGCCGTGAAATTATATTTATCAAGAACCTTCTGATAGTTGCTGAAAAATTCCTCTACAGCTGTTCTGCTAAATCCGAAGGATCTTGCAATACTAGTATTTTCGGGTTTTCGTAAACTAATATTTCTATTTCTTCTGCGAAATCCGTAAATCCAATCTAGTCCTGCCTGTTGTTTTTCATCCCATTTTGCAGGATACTTGCAATTTAGTTTCTGCGCAAATCCATAAGCAAGATATCTTAACTGAAGTAGAGTAAGACCAAAATGCATTTTACAACATAATCATTCAACTGGCCTTCTTGTTCAACGGTAAAATCTTGTGTTGAACAATATTTTGAAAAATAGTGTTTCTCTGGATTATTTTGTTTCAACTTCTCAAGCCTATGTTGCAATGTGGCTGCTTTTAAATTGTATCTGTCAGCTGCTTTTCTGATAGACATATGTTCTTCACGGACAGCATTAATTGCCGATGCCATGGCAGTTTCATCTAATTTAGCTCTGTCCGTTTTTCTTTTATAGATTCTAACCATGTTGTCTGAAAACAAAACAACACTACTTAATTAAGAGAGAAAATGGAGTACATTGATACACATCAAAGTGCCCCATGAATAGTGTATCAAACCGCCCCGAGACGCCATTTTGATCATTTGATAGATTTACAGAAAAACTATAAGACTTTCACTTAAAACGAAATGTACATACCATCAGCAATAATGTCCTCTGATTATAATTTAGTAGCAATTGTATTGTTCTATCGTTTGAACTTAAACTTTGAATTTCGTCTTCTGAATTTACTTTATAGGTTAAAAAACACGTGTACTCCCATGAACAGCTTAAGTTAGACTACTCGTTTTCGAGATTTGTATGGGCATCGTAACACTACTAATTCCATCATTCGACAATAGGATAAAACTATGTCTACGTTTAGTTTTTGAATGACGGCCACTGTATCAAAGTGCCCCCTGTATCAATGCGCCCCAACTCCCCTACTGCGCATTTTAACGAATTTTTCTCGAAACTCCATAGATAAACTCTACAAATAATATACATAAACATGCGTAGAATATACAGCTCCCTTTTGTAATTTGTTCATTAAAGTTTCTCAAAAACAAAGTGTTCTAATTGGGTATTGTTTATATTCGTATAAAATAGTAGTTTACGTTGTTATTCCATTCCATCGTTATTATTATTATATCAAGCACAGGCGTACATTTTAATATATTCGATAACGGAATTGATTTAAGAATGAAAATATTACTCATCATAAATCCGGAAGAATTTTAGGATATCTGCAGGATTTAACTTGGGTAAAGGTCCCTCTTCTATTCAGTTATTTCCTAGGTGTTGTGTCCTGGATTTCTAAATTGATGTGCAATTTGATAATATGTGTACGTTTCTCATCCCATGCAACAAAATCTACATTATTCTTTCATTACTATCTCGAGCTTTTTCAGGAGCTTATTGTAGTCACCCAAAAGTATATTTGATTGTCTAAGCCCTACTCGATCTTTCCAATGGTCAGATCTTCTCTTTTTTTTTGGTACCACCTATTTCTTCCAATATTACATTGGAGCTGATATCGCAAAAGGGTTCCGACCCTCTAAAAGGTATTCCAGTCTCTTCTTCACTAGTTCATCTGCTTTTTCATTTCCTTCTATTCCAGTGTGTCCTGGAATTCAAAGTAAGGTGACTTATATTGCTTCCCCATAAAACACATACAATACTTTGTAATGAACATTAAGTTATTCAAGAAGGGAAAGGGAATAGAATCATTGGAATTACCCTTCCCCTTCTTGATTAACTTGATATGCGCGTTACAAAGTATTGAATGCAATCACCGTTCCCATTCGATTCAAAAAGGGGAACGGCTAAACCAGTGATTATATTCCATCACTTTTCTTGAATAACCCAGTGTGCATTACAATGCCTCCATCACTGAAGCAGTGCGATCAACATTTCTTGTTCGAAATCAAACTTGAAAACCAATAAGAGAAAGGAATATATTTATATTTTATATCTTTTTACTGCAACGACATTTTTAATTTATTTGTATTCCAATTTTTCTAAAAATATGAAGGTGAGAGTACACATTTACCAAAACGTGAATGTGAACTCTTACATTTGCCGGGAAATGTACATTCACATTATATTCAGTTCACATTATATACCCAAATTTTTGGGAGATGTACACATTCTACGGTAAAAGTGTACATTTCCGAAGATTGTACATTTATCGTAACACATACATGTAATATGAAACTTTACTACAGGAACATCAGTGAGTGAGGCCAATTTTTTAACAATAAATAAAGTGAGTAAATAAACGTCAGACCGTGTGGAAAATACCATTATTTGAACAAAAATTATGAAAAATATTATTTTTCCAAGTTCATTTTGTGTGTTTTGTTTCAATCAGTCAAACATTTAATCTCACTAAAACTAATAAAACAAATATGAAAATTCAACTGCTCACAGTTCGGTAAAATACGAAAATCAACAAACAACCGAACGTGATTTCGAATTATTTATTTTTTATCGATGAATCCATTTCCCTGACTGGTACTTGGATATGAATGTTATATAAAGTTGTTTATTTTTAATGTGTTCGTTTGAGGTTTATATCCCTATTATTCGAGGATTTCAAGAATTTCACAGATAAACACTGAATTAGAATTGAAAACAAACAGAAATAAATAAATTTTATTTATGTTATTCTGAAAAATTTCGAATATTGACCCATTTTACCAAGGATTTAACGTCTTTGCATCTTTGGTCTGGTGGACAAAGACGACACAAAAGAATGCAATGATGAGACTAGGCAAGGTGCAGCGACTTGCTTGTCTCAGTATTGCAGGGTGCATTAGAAGCACGCCAACGGCAGCACTAGAAGCCTTATCTGGCCTTCCTCCATTACACCTTGTGATAATGGGGGAAGCAAGACAGCAAAGCGACCTGAGCAACAAATTAGATCAGGACGCGTCATATCCATTGAGGACATCATAAGTGGAGCCATCTTAGATATGAAAACGGACTAGATGGCCACTAAACTTCTTCCCAGTCCCAAATATAAGGTGGAAATACCTCCCAGAAAGGACTGACAAGACCCAAGCAAACTGAAGTTCCGCCGAGGAGAGATCTGGTACACAGACGGGTCACAGACTGGGGAAAGGACAGGAGCAGGGGTGTATATTGAAATGAGAAACACAAGATGCTCCTCCTCACTAGGAGAACATACCTCTGTATTTCAGGCAGAGAATTATGCTATCTTATAATATGTCAGAATTAACAAACATAGGAATGACACTCATAGGATAAACATACTAACTGACAGCCACGCAGCCCTTGCAGCTTTAAGAAGCCGCAAGGTAACATCCAGACTGGTAGAAGAATGCCAGAAACAACTAAATGAACTAGCAGACCACATTAAAGTGAGATAAGTGTGGGTGCCAGGACATAACGGTATTTCTGGAAATGAACAAGCTGCAGATGAACTCGCGAGATGAGGTTCAGCAACAGCATGTGTTGAACCAGAACCGGCTCTTGGGACCACAAAGAAGGTAGCCCAAAGGAAAATACAAAAATAGGTACAAAGCCAACATAGACTTCAGTGGAGGAACACTCCAAAGCTGGTACACAGTAAAACCTTCATAGGTAACACATGTGTAAAACGGGCCTACTGAATATCAGTAGGAATAAGCTAAGAGTTATTACAGGTTATCTAATGGGTCATACCCCGGTGAAAGATCACCTGCATAAAATAGGGTTATATAACGGGGACCTCAGCTGCAGATTTTCTGGCATGGAGACCGAGACCTAACTGGATGGGTGGAGAGAAGAGTCTCTTCGTTTAGTATGGTGTGAAATTCAGGAATTCTGATGATTTTGCTGTACAGTGCAGTCCCTGTGAAAAAAGGAATCATTAGACGGAAAAAAACTGACAGAAACTAGACAACATTTTGTCTTTAATCTACCGAATTTTGTTCAAAACCAGCTTCACTGTCTATTGCCCAAACTGGTAATGCAAGTTCTGTCCTATGTTTGCTCAAGGACACTGTGTCTTGACAATTGCAATTCTGCAGTGGAAAAATAATTCGTTACTTTTGACCAATTTAGGGAGTGAGGTTTTGTTGGTGACAGTTTTGATGTTGATGAAGATTAATTTATCACAGTGGATCTGTTTAAATTGGTTGGTTGGCTGGTAGTTTTATAATTAGAAAAGAAGATGATGGTGGAAAGTTGGTGGTGGAAAGTTATTGCGGAAAACGTCAATGGTGAAGTGACTATGTTCAGATATGTGTAGGCAAGGGATAAGGAGAAGAGTGATAACGTTTTTGATCATACCAGATGGAAGCTGATATATCCTGGAATCATTGGCAAGGGATTTGCTTAGGATAAAAAGTTGAATGTGGTGGAGTTTTAGGAGTACTTTTTTGGGTCAATAATTGCCAATTCAAGCTCCTACTTCATGAACCATGGAAGGAATGGGAAAAAGGAAAGGAAGAGAAGAGTAAATGGTTGCTGTTCCAGAGGATAAAACAGTATTTAATACGTAATATGAGTTGATGAGTTTTTGACTCAAATTTTGAAGCTGAGGGTTTCAGAAAGTCTAAAAAGAGGAACTGATGCTGAATGAAACTGAGGATCTCCAGTAGCTTTTAACATCGGGAGGGGTTGCCAAGATAAGAGTCCTCAAAGCTTTAGTTTGGTTTGCCTCTATGAAATGACCGATTTTGGTGCAGTGGGTGTGGTATTTCGGGTTTCATGAAGTATCTTTGTTATTTCAGAAATTTTAACGGTAAACTATGGCAAATTTTATGTCCAAGGAAAAAGGCCTGGTGGTTAAGACTTTCTGAAGAAGTGAATATTGCATTGAGGAAAGTAGGTTGATTCATTTGAATTCTTCCTCAGAGATGTTTTTGACAGTCAAATATTGCGAACTGATCATTTGTTAGGATGGATAATATGGATAATTTCTGCAGCAAAACCAACCAGCAAAAAAAAGCATTGCATTAATAAAGAATAACACAGTAAGATACAACATCCTGAGCCACATGATTTCTAAGTACTTCTTCACCATAAGAGCGAAAAGAATTGACAAAATACAACATCCAGGACGATCCTTGAGAGAGGATCTATTGAATATTTAGGTGAGTGCAGTGTCATGGTAGTTGAACTCAAGATCCTCAATTTTTTTTAATTCTGTTATTGAACGTCGGTCTATTTCTGCGATTTTTGGCGAACTCACTAGTGTTCCAACCAGTAGTAGCGTTCTTTAATTAACGAGCCCAGCATCCATGGACTCTTGACCTCGGTTTTACGTCTCCTCCGAAAAACGGCATATCTACATTATACCTCGTACTCATTGGTATAATGTCTGCGAGCTGTGATATGCTAGTCCGCTGCAGGCTGTACGGGCCCTATACGAATGGCCTGGCATGGTCACCCATCCAAGTACTAACCATGTTAGACACTGCTTGACTATTATTATCGCATCAAACGCGTTCCATTACAGCTGTCGCCCAAAATGCTTGAATTTGGTGAGATCAAGTGAAGTGATAAATTCATAGAATTTCATTGAAATCCACATTTTCACGTATGGAGATGTAGGTATTTTGTATTATAAAGCCAGTTTTAAGCAACGATTTAAAAATAGAACGTATTTTTGTCACAAATAGTGCATTCCATATTGCTAGACAAATAATAACAGATACATTTGCTTTCTGTACACGTATTTACGTAACAATAATCTCTTGTAAATATGGTAATATTCAAAACGTGAGATGATTTCAACTATCGTAGAACTGTTAAAAAGTTTTAATCCTATGCTAACCGCACTTCGTCGCCGGCTAACCCTTCTTGCACCACAGCAGACATTTTCGCTCTGTATGGGTTAAACAATTTGGCTTTGACCCAGATTTTAAAATGTTCGAACCAAAATACTCGAAAATTTAACGAAAACAATAAAAAGGACCTGCTAGTTTTCATTTTTTTAGCGTGTTGAACAAAATAGTTAAATGGATTGTGAAAACTGTAATTATTGCATACACATCGAGAAAACTTACCGAAACCAAAAATACACGCATGCAAGTAATAGAAAAACTTTTTGTACGTCCCTGAACAATACGTCTACGTCTTTCGAGTTAACATCGATGAACGTAGGAAAGTACATCCAGGTGTGCCTTGGTCCCACGGTGGCTTTCATGCATATTCCAAAATCTCATTTGACTGCATAATCTCGGCCCGTACACACCCTTGTTTACTATGACATGTAACTTATTTGCTCTCCCGCACAGCTTATGTTACAGCTAGACAAACACGTGTCATAACGTCACTTTAGGCTCCCCAACGCTAATGGAATACTAAACAACATTCTTGATGGCATCAATTATTTGTTATAGTGCAAAGTAGCTACGCGAGATGGGATATGAATCGATCGATGGAGGGCAGACTATATTTGGAATCTTAGGTATACCTGCTTATCAAACCAAAAACTATTAACAGATCTCACTTCACTTATGCAAAACTGCTTTGAGAGGTCTACAGAAGAATAATTCACAAAAAGTATTTTTCAGGCATAAATATTTATTTTATTACTGCTGACCAGCCAGTAACGGCTCCACATGGGAAGCAAGAACCTCTTCTTGAAACTTCTAAAAATTATTCAAGTAATAGGGCTTCTGAATAATTGTCAACAATACACAGAAACAGAAACAAACGCGAGAAAATGAGATAAATCCGACCGTACCGTATGCCACGCTAAGCTGAAGTATACGCATCGAAATATCTTTACTTACCCTTGGTTTGTTATTTAAGCTGAGGCTTTCGCTCGCAGTTTTTTTATCGTTATCACAATGCAAATGCCCTACAAAATATATCATAAATATTATATTTGATAAAAGAAATTATTTTAGTTGATTAGAAGATTTTTTTGGAGCTCTACATCACTGCAGCGCTTATGTACGAGCCGCCACTGTCTGAAGAATATTTTTAATTCCAAACCTAATGATCTTTTTAATGTGACAAATATCACAGAAACATCAAGAGTGCCCTTCTGCTTTGAACAGTAAAATAATTAAAATAATAAATAGCCGATATTAAAACTCGAAAGTTTGTCTCAGACAACTTGACTCACATTCTCTCAGCATTGTCTCGTTTCGCTCTTTGCTCGTCTACTTCGGTTCGATTAAAGGATAAAGAGCTCAACTTATTTCAAAGACTCAAAGTGTCATCAAAAATGCCTAAGATTTCAACAGAAGTGCAGTAAAGATAATGACACTTGTGAAACTTATACCTAAGTATATTATTTGAAGAACTAGAGTCAACAATTAAAAAATATTCAACTGTATCGCTTTCTATTTAAGAGAAAATATTGTAGAATAATTTTCATTCTCAATTCTCCTATTTTTCATTAGAGCGATCATAGTGGTGTCATCTATTGGGAAGTTTAAACTATACACATAGCAGGTAGTGGAAAACTGTAGAAGTAAAGTACAGTTTTCTGCTGAGCTTTGGTATATTCCACCGATACGTACAACACAGAAAACTGTAAATATAAATTAGAGATTTCTTGGAGGTATTCGATATATTTGCTTCGTATTGTGGCTACTAGATGGCTCTGAAAGTATCTAAAAATGGAACCAAAATTTAAGTTTGATAATAGGTCAATAAATATAAAGATTAGAGCGTTAAGAATATATTGAGTCGTAGTTACGATTTTATAGAGAATTGAAAAGTCGAGATTGTTCTTCTGTATGTTTACTGTCAAAATTTTCTTTCAATATAAGTTTATAGTCTAATGGAATATTAATCGATATTATGATCTATGAAACCACCGCGACTTCAGAAAATTTTAATACCGATCTTTATTTTTCTATTCATGTTTAAAATGACAATAAAATTCATACGCAGGTAGAACTAGATTTATGGCACTCTGCAATAAAATATCAAACGACGACTTAACGGATAAAAATTATTTGATAAAAATGTCATAAAAGTTTAAACAAACAATTGACAAAATAGTAATAATTCTATTTAAATAGGATTATACAAAAAAATTTCACCGATGTGCAGTAAATTAATTGACATTAATTGAAAACGGCAAAGCTTTTAATTTATAACTTTCGATAAGGTTTGCTCATTGGCGTAGCTGTATAAAAGCAATGCCTTCCGCACTAGAAGCCCAGGGGGGCACTTTGTGAGCCAAAGAAAATATGCTTCTGTTATTATCAGTGTCAATTATTAATACAAAATCAACTAAATAATAATGTTGGGCTGACTAAACTAACTGACTAACTAAACTGGAAGACTTAACCACATTTTCCTGTAACAATTGTCATATTTAAGTGGAGCGTGTTCTTAATAGATGTCAAGCTAATATTATTATGTTATCTATGATTACAACGCCTTACAAATTTGATTTTTTTCCCAAAAAGCAGATCGGTCACTAAGAAGCAACATCTACTTCTCGGGATATATGCCGTGGCATACAATAAATTATGCTTCTAAGCTTCTAGACGGGGTTGGGATATCTTCACGATATAACCAACCGTGCGGGTTTGTACTGATGAGACGGAAATGCGCACCGGAGCACAGTTTGATATGTCGGGGGGTGGGTGGTTTGAACATTCAACCCCGTCCCCACCCAACTGGCAAAATGGAATTCTAAGAGGACTGAATTGTTGTATAACAGTCGAATTGTATTAAAGACTGATTGTTTTTATTAAGCCTTCTGTTGCGATAATTTTGTTTTTTTTTAAAGAAAAATGTTGTATTAGATGATTCTATAGTGACTTTTATAATATAATATGTTATAACGCATTATACGATCATTTCTTTTAAAATGATATAATACCTTATAAGCAAGTTTATACAATATCAAAAATATAATTTTATAAGACTTTTGTAACCTATTATATAAGAGTTCTATAATATACTAAATAACTAACAGCTACAACATTATAAAATAGTTACTTAAGCTTGTCTTATTGAAGCTGTATAATGTTGTATAATAAATATTGTATAGCATTCAATTGCGTTGCATTATAAAACACTTTCTAGTTGTATAGTGCCTGAATATTCTTCCTTATATAACAGTTATCGTATACCGTTCCATTTTACAATAAAATATTGTTTAATGCATTTCTTTGGGATAAAATTGTTGTATTATAAATCGCCATGTTTAAATAAGCAATTCTTGTTCTGCTATAGCCGTCATTATGAGCAATTGAGTTGGAAGCATGAAACTATATTGAAAAATGTGACTTTATCATTATTTAGAGAATTATATTGTGAAAGAATATCCATATGAAGTGAAGAACTACTAAAATCATAAAATAAAAGTATTTTAGGATATTCTATTGTTTTTTTTAAGTATCTACTTGAAACTCAACCAGAATTGAAGCGCTTCATACCTATAATCTATAACTAAAATTTGCGACACATCAAAATTTGTGCTATTAAACCATCCAAATGAAATTATAATTTTTTACTATCGATGTCCGCCCAAGCGGCCCAAGTCTTTTTGATAAGTGTCCATTTCCATCAATGAAATGTATGATGCACCTTCAAATTTAAATATATCCTGGTTCTGATATTCATCACTAAAAAATGAAATGCTTTTATAAACTGCTATATGACAAAATAATTCCATTGTGCTCGAAATAACAGCATTATGAAAAAATATATTGCATTTTACAACCATTTTGTGAGACCTTCATAGTGCCGCTTCAATCCCATTTCTAGATGTAACTACATGACACATTAAATTATTTAGTAGCTGTATAAACGATAATAAAACAGTTGATTAAGAGTTGTATAAATGTGTATTAAACAGTCATATAGGAGTTGTATAAACTTTTGATAAAACTGTTATACAACCAAACAGTTGTATAAAAATGTTTTGTAGACCGTTATAAGAATTTTACCATCCTATAAGATATATCTTGTAGCTGTTCATACAAACCTTATAGATATCTTCTGTATGTTCCTTGTGGTATATTATTCATTTTTTTTTAATTTTTTGGGAAATTGAACCACAATATTTTTAAATTCTTTACTTCAACGTTTCGGTAGCGTTCCAGCTACCGTTGTCAAGAAAAAATAAGTAGAAATTAAGTAATTTTCTATCCCTAAGTGACACAACAGAAAAAATTTGACAACTAGACAATCAAAAATTATTTTTAAGTTCAAGATTGCAAAATTTGTTATCAAATTTTTATTAAGGTCCATTCATAGTAGATCATATCTGTGGCAAAATGTGAAATGAAATATTTCATTTTATGACATTCCAACGATATGATAGTCTACTAGAAATGGAATCCAGTGAAGTGCACGTTCCAGGAACGGTTTTTATTGGGATAGCGCGTTTTTTCGCTTATATTGGAAATGTTGTTAATAAAACGCGTTTCTTGATAGTTTTTTTGTGTATGAATATTTAAGTTTTTGAAATATGTATACTCAGTTTTGTGATTTTGTATATTGAAATGTGTATCGATTAACAACTATTCAAATTATAAATCATAAGAAAACCTGGATAAAAACTTATGATGCTATCCTGATAACGCAGGTAATTGATTATTGGAAATTTCTCTTTCTAACATTGGTAACCAAATTTGACTACATTCGGCTGAAATACTAGCTACACATTTATCTGCATTTAGTTGTATTAAAGCACTTTCTTTGATTGGGAAGAGGGTCATCAAATTCAATGGGATTCATCGAAAATAATATTAAAAGAACCCAATAATAAAAGACGGAAATATTTCATTTCACATTTTGCCACAGATATGATCTACTATGAATGGATCTTAATAAAAATTTGATAACAAATTTTGCAATCTTGAACTTAAAAATAATTTTTGATTGTCTAGTTGTCAAATTTTTTCTGTTGTGTCACTTAGGGATAAAAAATTACTTAATTTCTACTTATTTTTTCTTGACAACGGTAGCTGGAACGCTACCGAAACGTTGAAGTAAAGAATTTAAAAATATTGTGGTTTAATTTCCCAAAAAATTAAAAAAGAAACCTTATAGAATTTAAATGGCTACTTGGGCAGATATGGGCTTGAGTGCTATTCTTCCTTCCTAGCTGATGATAATTTTTCTGAAATCCTAGTAGTAATAGTAGTATTAGTAGACCGTAGTACGAATGATACTTTTAGATATTGGAGACCCAGGCGATGGGTGCCGCAAAAATTTGTTACGCCACTGTGCTAGCTTATTATAAAGCATATCATAAAACTGTATTGTTTGTTGTGATGATTTTCAAGATACACACACTTCAAAGGTTTCAGAAGTAAAAAAGCTTTTCAAGTGGATGTATTTTATAAAATATGCCCGAAACTGAATATAAAGAAGTGGAAAATGCTGATACTAGTGAACAAAAACTCGAGGTAAGTTCTCAAACACAACACGTAAAAAATGGTCAATTCAGTATCAAAATAATAGGGACTTAACAGCCCCCGACAACTTTTAACTAGCATTTATGTATAAGATATTGGAAGGATCAATTTTTTAATAAAAAATTACATCTACAAATCACTTGGACTTTAACCGAGTCATTAGAGCAGCAAGACAGTGATTTGTAGTCCAGATCAACTTATTTAGTGAATGTAATTTTTTTTTTCAAGGAGCCACCATCTCCACAACAACCACGAGTTCAAGAAATGAGGGATAACATATCGCTTTGTGGCTCTGAAGTCACTCTACGACAACATCCACGAGGAGAAAGACCTGGATCCACTTTGTCTTCCAGAGTATCTCCATCTTTTTACCTTGCACCAAAGAGACAAAATTCTACATCCGATTTCCAGAATGGTCGGAAAGTGAAAGATGGTATCAAAGTAGGTATTTTTCTTCCTTTCACTCCCAGATTCCTTTATATTCGTTTATTCTTTCAAACCCGTTTTCCTTTATTCTCTTCCTCTACATTCATTTATTCATTTTTTGTTCCACTACTAGTATTCCTTTTTTCCTTTTTTTTTTCTTTGTCCACTTTCCCAATTTCTGCGCTCATAGTTAAAAAAAAGCATTTTATATTTTCAGAAATCTGACAATATTGTCCTTCAACTAGTGTTGCCAGGAAATGATAATAATCCAAATTTTTCTACCGAAAATGGAAATTTATATTCAATTTCAGGACAGAGTTCACCAGGTAAAAAATTGCTTCATATTTAAAAATTGTTTTTCCAGAAAATTGTAGAAATACGTAATTTTTTAGTTCCAAATCATTATAAACTTAACGGAAGACACCCACCACCATCTTTAAATGTTATGAAACCAGACGAATCTTCTGATATAAGTGGATCTCAACTAGTTTTGTCACCAGGTGTGTTTTCCACAAATTCTGTCAAGAGTTTTCCTCATATTGATACACCAACACCACCAGAGAAGAAGAAACAAGCATTTTCGTAAGTTATTCTTTATTTTCTTCAGCATCAAATTTGTTACTCTTCTTACACTTCTTAGCGCCCGAAATACATGTCGGATTATCCACCCTTCTTGGTCATACAGGTAAAGAAGGATGGTTAGCGCCCAAATTACCCGCCGGATTATACAGCGTTGCTGGAAAGTCTCGCACCAAGGGATTATTTTTGAAACGGATGAAGGGAAAGTTATGAAATTCTATGACGATGAATGAGACTCTATTCTGCATTTTAGAGCAAATGTCAAAGGTTTTTGACGTCAGCGTTTAGCGTACGGCAGCCATCTTGAATTTTTTTGAATAACAACCTAGGTCGTGTGACCCATCACAAATAAGCTTATTTTTTTCTCATTCCAAAAATAATCCCAATGTATAACTTGACTCGGATATCATGATAGAAATTCAAAAAAAATATTAAAACTATGATTTTAATCAAAGCTGCGTGTTAGAAAAACTTATAAACTAAACAATTATTCAAGTTGCAAATACTTCATTACAATAAGTGCTCAAAATGCTGGCCATTTGTTTGTTGACAATGATACAATCTCTGTTCGAAGCTACGAATAGAATCGTTGATCATTTGTGAAGTAATCAAATAATTTAAGTTAGTTGGTCTGTTTACCTAAACGGGGTAGTCCCAGAGAAAAAAATCTAGTGGTGGCAAGTCGGGAGATCTTGCCGGCCACTCAATTGCACCTCTTCGACCAATCCATCTCTGAGGGAAAATTGTATTTAAATTGCCTAACGTCTCTTTGATAATGTGCGCCATCTTGTTGAAAGTATACGTTCATATCAAGAAATAATCGATTCATTTCAGGTATAATTTTATTTTGGAGTAAGTCAAGATGTTTAGCACCTGTCAGCGTACCTTCAATAAAAAAAGGACCGATTGAATGGTTTTTCACTAAACCCGCCCACACATTTACTTTTTTTGGACGCTGTGTATGAACCTCCTCCATCCAGTGCGGATTACAATCTGACCAGTACCGACAATTATGTCTGTTAACAGAACCGTTCAAGCAAAATGATCACTGAATACCTGAATACCAAAAGATCTAAGAAATTGTTTTGCATCCTTATTTTCTCTGTAACTATTTCACAAAATTGTAATCGCCCATCAAAATCATCCTCGCCCAATTGTTGAGATTTTGAACTTTATAAGGATGAAAGTTATTTTTATGCAGAATAGTTTGTATAGACTGTCTAGAAATAATGTGATTTATTGCCAATATACTTGTAGATGTTTTAGGGTTTTCTTGAACATCTAATAGAACATCTAAAGTTTTAACTTCATTAATTGCACTTTTCGGTCTACCAGACCTAGGAATATCTTTTACACTACCAGTTTCATTAAATTTATTTACTAATCTCGTCACTGTAGATCTACTTATAGGAGGGCATTCAGAAATTGAATCGTTGAAAAGATGAGTTACTTCGTCATGGGCACGTTTGCGATCACCATATCCAAATAAAATTAAGATTTGGATGCGTTGTTTTTCTGATAAATGTGCCATTATTCTTAATTCACTTTTTAATTTCGTGCTAATTTGAAATTAGTATCAGTTTTGAAAATGTGTACATAAATAATGAACTAATGATGTGGTTGACGTTTTTAATGCCTAATATTGTTTTTTGTTTTATTTTAAAAACCTACCCAAGTAACATTTTATGCTGATTATTGATTGAAAAAGCACTTAAGCGGTATATTGTTCAGTCTAAAGCTGAATATCGGTATCAAATTTATGTTGAATAAACCCTTGTTAAGCTCTTATTCACCCAAAAGTGGAGAATTTAAACAGCTATTACTGGACATTATGGCTGCCAGTCATGACTGAAGAACAGCTTCTTCAGCTCTTATTAAGTATGCAGATTGTGTAGTGTAGTGTAGCTGATTAAAATTGCTGACAAAGCTTCTATGCAGCTCTTGTTCAGTTCACCTTCAAAGCAAATGCATTATACATTTTTTTTATATTTCTGAATTTTATATTATTTATTCATCTCAACTACCTGAGCTACATGCTATTATAATTGAATTTACAAATATTTGTACTTTCCTTTTTTCCTTTCTTCCTTCGGTGGGGATTGAACCTGGGACCCGTGGATTATCATTTAACAATCTAATCACCTTTAGCCTCTGCGCCAAACGAACACATGCTAAATGTTTGCGAATAATGGTATTTGTAAATCTACACATGATACAGAAATATCTGCAATTATGTGTTTATTAAAAAAAAACTTACTAATTGAAGAACAACTTTGAATTTAATATTTAAAAAATTCAATAGACGTGATGAAGAGCCCCCCCATTAAAAAAAGTCCAAGTTATGCCAAGTTCCACTGCTACATAAACATATTTATATCATGTTTTAGAAGTACCAAACGTTCAATTAAATTTGATTGAACCTGATGATGAACGGCCACCAGCAGAACCAAGCAACATCATTAAAGCAACTGATTTCTTCATAAATTCACCAGAACCTGATGAACTGCCACAAGCAGCACCAAGCAACATCATAAATGCAAATGATGTAATTAATGCAAGCTTTATAAATTTGCCAGTCAAGTGATATAATCGAAAACATAACCTAAAAATCGCTAAATGATATACACGACTGCATGCTTAAATTCTCTTTTCAGCGAATATTAAATAGCTGAAGTTGTATATATTTAAGTATCTATTTTTTGTTCACAGACTACGTATATCTAAACAATATTTTCAAAATAGGCTGAACTAGAATCTTCTTCAGTCTGCGTTAATAAAAGCTGAACAGTGGTTCTCAACTTTACTGAAGAAGGGTTTATTCAGTGCATACTAAGCTGACTATAAATAGCTGAGCTACAGCTGTTCGGATTTCTGTAAAAGCTGAACAATGAAATATTTGATGAGTAGAAAAACGCTTTTTCAGCCTGTATTCAACTAGTAATAAATACCTGAACAACATCGGCTTAAGTAAGCTGGAGATATGCTTATTCAACCCAAGTTCAGCTACATGAGCATATTGCTGAACAATATCTACTAAGTTGGCTGAAGAGGTACTTATTCAGTATGTAGTTCAGCTTTATGGATGCTGCTGTATAATGGCATCTATATTGTCTGATTCGGCGCTTATTCAGCTCATTATTCAAGTTAGTAGCTTAATCAGTCCTTAACACCATCAATCAACTACTAATCAGCCTATTGTCTGAACAGGGTCAATAAATCAGCGTTCATTGTTACTTGGGTACAAGTCCAAATGATTAGTAGGTACAGTACACTCTAATTTAGAAAAATGAAAACGATATTTGGTATTATTTTAGGAAAAACAAAAAATAAGCTTTTTTGTGACACACGACCTAGGATGTCATTTAAAAAAAATCAATATGGCGGCCGTACGCTAAACACTGACGTCAGAAACATTTTACATTTGCTTTAAAATATGCAGAATAAAGTCTCATTCATCGTCATAGAATTTCATAACTTTCCCTTTATCCATTTCGAAGATGATCCCTTGGTGCGAGACATTTCAGCAACGCTGTATAATCCGGCGGGTGTAATTTGGGCGCTAACCATTCTTCTTCACCTGTCTGACCAAGAAGGGTGGATAATCCGACATGTATTTTGGGCGCTAAGAAGTGCTGGTAGGTCGAGTCATAAAATAACTCTTATCTTAATAATTTAACCACCAATATTTGGAAAAACCCAATACCTTTCTATTTCTTATTTTCTGATATTTTTATACATAGTTACACTTTGATCAACCGGGTTTGGGCCTGGGTCTTCTTCTTCTTTTTTTTTCAGTTTTCTATTTATTATTTTCTGCTATTTTTATACATAGTTACACTTTGATCAACCGGGTTTGGGCCTGGGTTTTCTTGTTTTTTTAGTTTGAAGTTTAGAGGGAGGGTTGGTAGATTTTTAGGTAGGTAGGTTAGCGCCCAAAATACACATAGGATTAAAATGACCCTTCGGTCTTGGCGCCCAGTTTACATGTTGTGAAAAGTGCATTAATCTTTCAGCGCCCAAATTACATCCGCCTGTATAATCCAAACCATAATAAAACGTCAACAATTAGACGGAATACCGACATCAATCTATCATCAA
Organism: Galerucella pusilla; assembly: GCA_910591695.1. Lineage (NCBI taxonomy): Eukaryota > Metazoa > Arthropoda > Insecta > Coleoptera > Chrysomelidae > Galerucella > Galerucella pusilla. The sequence continues at coordinate 74,276 of CAJUYI010000584.1, read as the reverse complement.
CAGTACACAATTGTAATTTTCAATTCTAATGCCTTTTCATGAATAAACTGTAATTACTAACATTTATAGCCATTATTTCAATAGGAATATTCATCCTCTCATTCTTAATGTCCTTTTGTATTCGGTAGCAAAATCGTGTATAATAATTTTGTAAATTTATCTCCAACAATTTTGAGGTAGGGTGAACTAAACAAACCACATGAATAGAAAATGTATGTAAAGACAGAGACTATCTTAATGTGTTGATACAAAATCTTAAAATGATTTTTTCAATAATACGAGAAGTCAATAGCGATCATAACTCCATACAAAATTTAATCCAGGCACAATAAAAAGTAAATTAAACTATATTTTAGTGACATCTTAATCAATACATGCAGCTTATTCTACGCTCTATTCAACGTAACCATTGGACTTGCTGTAAACGTGGCTGATATTATTGACGGATCGCATGCAACACCCGAAGTGAGTATTATGCTGTCAATATCATCTTAACATTAACACCTGATAATTATTCGTTTTAGATATTCAGTTTGCTACTAGTGTCGGTTGCATGTTTATTCATTATTTATTTAATAATAGACATTTCTTTGTTCACACAAAAACAACAAAAATATCAAAAAGAGATTGATCAACAAATTCATGATAATAATATACATGTTACCGAGCTACCAGACGGTGATTTTCAATATAATATTGTTTTACCTGATGTTTTGGAAATGAGAAAAAAATTACGACATGATTACTGTTTTAACTATGATAGACACAGCACCAACTTTTATCTCAAAATTGGAGCAGCTGGTAATGAAATACAAGTATTAATTGATCGTTTTACGTACCTCCATATTGCGGTGAATCGTATTGGGTCGCTATCTAGCGGTGCGTGTCCTGAGTAGGTAGAGAAGTAGGTAGTAGTGATTAGTTCGCTACCATAAATTACACTCACTTAATTATGACAATTTTACGCTACACCACCGCATCATGGAAGTATTGGAAGCATAGAGATACTACATATAGAGGCAACAAGCCAGAGAGCGCTCTGTAAGTGGGAATGTCCGTCTGAACTCCTGTAAGAGAGAAAGAGACAGACGATCTAAGGTTTTTCTGTCTTTGTTTGTATATTATTATATAGCAAACACACTATTAGAGAAAGATAGCATAAACCTTCTACTTTCTATCGCTCTCTTATATGCTGACGGGTTCGAAGTTGGCTTGTTTCCTCTATTTGAGGTTTCCATTTTTTTTCCATAAACGAACATGATTTACAGCCTTAGCATTTGTGTACCTATATTTATTTCGATTTTAGCTTTTTGTCTCGGACACCTCATCCACCTTGGACTACTGATTGGTTATCAATTAATTATTTTAACTAGCGAAGATGCGGACCTATACGAATGTGTTTCAGTTATAACAGTTACACTCAACTTCGTTTATCCAATTTATTCCTTTCTGTTGCTGTTTTTCATCTTTAAATACTCAAATGTAAGCAATTATCTTTAATAACCTGTCATCAATTTCCACCTCAATACTGAGCAATCGAAAATATGAGACACCAGAGGCAATCCTGAGACGCCCAGGCGCGTTGAAAGTTATAGTTCGCAATACTCCACTGGTCTACTTTGTTGTGAGGTGTGAGGAGATGGCTCGCGTGCTGCTACGGAGATAGAGACGGTCTCTAGATCTCGGAACTGTTTGAAGAAAACTGCTCGTGCTTCAGAGTAGTTCAAGAAATATTATGACAAATCAGCACAAACAATTGATTTTTATTGATTTAAATTTGGGTTTTAATCGTCTCTCGCGAGATTCAAATTCACGATAAAAGATACACGAAAAGAAGACGGCCAAGACAGCCAACGGAATTGCAGCGCTACTATCGCCATCTGTGCTGAAGAAAGACGCTTCTATGCAGTTTCAATGTATCCGACAAATCGCATCCTGATATAATTTCCATTTGTGCGTGTCGTGGTTGTCTCTGCTACAGTTTACATTGTTTGCAATTGCTTTCCCTCAAACACTTGCAAAAGATTCACCTACCACCACTGTATTTTTAATTTTTCTAAACCAAAAATTGTAATAAAATAACAGCAATGCTGGGAACTGAATTACCAATGATCTTTTTGGGACTGGTAACCAAATCATAAATTATTGGCAGGTATTTTAAATTGATATCTAATCTACCACCTGGCTGGAACTATATAATATTTTAATGTAATGGAGAATATTTATATTTGGTTTTTTCAGGTTATTATCAATAAATCAACGATTTTGGTTCGATTTGGCGTGATGCATTGTCTATCAGCAAGTATTTGCTTTTGGATGTGGACGATAGTTAGGGAGGTTTTGGAAGCTCTTGTTAAAGATACTGACGAAACCACTACAAATTCTGCTGATGAAGGTACTTATGTAATAATGAAGGGAACTGTGTGATAAACACACATTTTTCTGGTGAATATTTAGAGTATATGTTAAAAACTAGTTAATTTTCATCATTTTATTATAATTTTTTAATTAATTGACAATATTTAGGAGCATTTACTTATAGTGCATGTAGTGTAAGAATAAGCAATCAAAATTGATGACAGCCGGTCTTTATAAGTAACAAGTAGAATACCACCCTTATACCTGTACTTATAACCTATAACAGAAGAGTCGACTTTCGTATTTAGTACGTAATTAACTGTGATTTGATATTTATTATTTTTTCACTATTCATCGCACATCAATAGTGTGAGATCATAATTAAAAAATATTTGGTATTCCACACCGTGCACTCATAAGCACGATAGCTGTCTTGCTGTCCCGTTTTCTCTTGATATCTGACCTATAAGATTCTAAAAATTTGGCTTGCTGTCTATTCCTTTAACATGGTGCTCTCCTATAAGTGTTATAGTAGATACTTAATAATAATTCATCCATTGGAACTGGCCAAGTCAGACCTTAGGCTTCAATATATTATACCAATATACGAGTATGTCAAGTTGTTATAAAATATTTTAAGCTTTTATAAGTAAATGAATATCAGGGCTGACCATTGAAGTTGGTACATATTTAGATCTCACTCTTTTCGTAGGTAAAATCAACAATACTCACATTTTGTCTTTGATAAAATATAATATATGTTGTTTCGAAAATAACGTAAATTTTTGTCTCTTTCAGAAGTCGTTTTTCAGTTTAAAAGATTTACAAAAGTCTGTGATTACGATGGATTCTCCAAAACTATATTCAAAGTATTCTCACCATATTTATATCCGTTCAGCGTGGAATTTAGTATTTTAATAGGTAAGTATTTATCGTGGAGACTAATCTCCATAGTATTATTTTCCACTATTATCGTATATTATAGCTATTTTTTCATAACATCAAGTTGGTGTACTCTATTTGGTGTGGAGCAATATAAAGAAGTGTGATGCAGAAAACGAAGACGAAAATGAGCATTCCACGTTGAAATGCAAGAAGCCCATGAATAACAATGACAATGAAAAAGGGAATATAGTGATCTACGCTAATTGCCACGCTAGCAACAAGGGATTGTTTGGAGGTTTTGTGATTTTATTAATAACAATAATCAGCTTCATACTGTTCTTCTGTTTGATTTATGGTACATCTGGAGATGAGTAAGTATTGAAAGTTAATAATAATAATTTTTTCAATCCCATTGAATGAATATGCAGGATCTTTAAAGTAGAATCCAATACCGGAACACCCGTCAGTCGGCTGAAGGGTCAGAATGTGTTATGTTTCTCAAGGTATCTTCACACCTACCTTGAGCCTTCCTCAACAGACTATGAAACACGATTTCATTCCAAGGGTGGCTCAAGGACAATTTTAGAATAGAAAATTGTGAGCTACAATGATAAAAAGTCATTTGTCATTGAAAGAAATAGTAAACTGATAAATAAATCATATATCAACTGGTTATTGACAATATCTTGATTGGTAATCGCCTCCATAAATATACTATTCAAACATACAATAAATAACTGGAAAAAAAAATCCAAAAATTGCCAACACCAGAGCATTATTTCAAAAATTTATATTTTTGGAATGAGCTGTTTCAATTTAATGCATAATTCTTCCAATATACTAGTGCTATATGCTATTTTTGTTCTTTACAGAAGTTCGGAAAATGGACTACTCGTTAATAGGATCACAGCTATAGTAATTTTAAGTGTGATGCTGGCAGCATCCCTGCCTGCTTATAGACAAATAGCTAAACTGGATCTTAATTCAGTCCATCACAATCTACTAGATGATATATTGTTGTTCATTTGCATTCCTGCGTTTTTCCTGAACGGTATTTTCAGTATCATTCCTGCTATAATTAAAACCAATATAATGGTGTTGGTTTTAATACCATTAGAGGTGAGATAATCAAAAATATACAAGTCTAAACAAGTGTATCATGTATACAGAATGTTTTCACATGACACTTCTGCATGTAGATACCTCTCGTAAAATTGGACAAAATTATATAAGGATTAAGGGATCCAGCTCATTCACTTTTCGAAATACGGGGTGTTGAAGTTATAAAAATTTAAATGTTTTAATTCGATAACTTTGGAATGGATGAATAAATTGATTTGACATTTGGCAGAATTTTTTTAAATTTAAAAGTACATATTTTGATGGTAAAACATTTTCCGATTCTCGATCCAGTGGTGTACATTTGGAAGAATATGTCACCTTCCCCCTCCCATTTTTCACGCCACTGGCATTTGAAGCCATTTTTATTTAATATTAGGCAATCACGTGACCTAATATGGCCGTGCAGGGCAAACAATTTAGACAGATAGGTTAGTTTTGTATTGTCCATTCAGTCATAAACAGTGCTCAAGACTTTTTAGTCGAATTTGTTAGTATATTTTGCTTCAATTTAGTATATTTTATTAGTGTTTAGTATATTGTTAATTTGATTAGTATTTTTTATTTAGAATTTATCACTTTTCTCAGTTTTTATAAATATTGTTATTGAACAAAACTGAACAAAATGCCTGCTACATACAGCCTGATATTTGATTTTTGATTCTGTTAAATAATCTCTATTGATTGCTGCTAACTACATTTCTCTACGCTTCTTACTCAATTCATTCATGTGAACCAAAAATGTGTTCTTTAAAACAGCTGGGACCTTAAAAAAGCTTACTTGGTCTTGGTTTGAACGGCTCCCACCACCAACTACAATACAAGTTGTTGGCATTTTGAAGTAGGTGTTTCAATCCTGAAATCCGTAAGCATAAAAGTTGAATACTGCAGGTGATATCTTCCAATTCAAGCAAGTGAAATTATAATGCCAGCAATTTCATAAAAGTTTCACTTTCATTATAATATTGTATATGTTTTAGTCATTATGTACTTACCCGTAAATATTAAATAATAATTCTTGATAGTCTAAAAACCACTAACAAAAAAATAATGCTCTTATATAGGTACACAACCAAAAGTTGGTCCTAAATCGATATGTATACCCAGCTTAAAAGTTTTATAAAACTGAACTTTTTATTGTATATTATTAGTATAGAGACACCAAAGCAAAATAAAAGCACCTTTCTCCAAAATAAACACTTATGTATACCAAAATCAACTGTCTATAATATATTAAATCACATTTGTTTGCCCTGTGTCGCCATATTGAATTTTATTTGACAGGTCACTGGATTGCCTAATTGTATTCCTCAAAGGTTTTCACGCATAACCTTTACATATCAAAAAAATTGTATAGTCTGCATAATCACTCTTCAATAATGAATTAAAAAATATATTCTTCATGTATTTTTTCCAATAACATCCAAACCAAAATGGTTAGAATATGTGAAAGGAACTAATTTATGAAAGAGAGATGCATCCAAATTATTCGGGGATTTTTGGAAATACTTATACAAACTTCCAAACTTGTGATTTTATTAACGAAAGAATTAAGCAGCCAACAAATTACAAAAGATGTTGAAATTTTGTTCATTTATATTTATACATAATTTGCCACGTTTTTTATTGAAAGTCCATGCGCCTTGGCTGGCGATTTCCAGTGGCGTAAAAAATCGAAGGAAAGAGGTGACCTATTTTTCCGAATATACACCATTGGATCAAAGATTGAAAAAAAAATTTTAATCAAAATACGCCCTTTTACATTTAAAAACAACCTGTCAAATGAAATCAATTTATTCCAGCATTTTCAAGTTATCAAATTAAAACATTTAAATTCTTATAACTTAAACACCCCGTATCCCGAAAAGTAAACAGGCTGGACCACTCAATCCTTATATCATTCTGTCCAATTTTACGGGAGGTATTTACAGTTAAACGTTGTAAGTGTCATTTGAAAACAACCTGTATATTTTGTTAATACCATAATGCGGGATAATCTGGGGACAATTCTTCACTACAATGAGAAATTACAAGCCTTTTTTTATTTTAGATTGTCCAGGTTTTGGTACAAACCGTTTTTATGTTAGACGGCGTGAGGCGTTCCAGCAACACAAAACAACTGCGTCTGATGAAACCTGGTAGAGAACTGGTTACTTTCTTGATAATTGCTAATGTGTCGTTATGGTTATTCCAAACATTCGAAGTTAAGGCACATGATCTTGAAGATGAAAGATACGAGTATTTTGGAAAAGAATTATGGACTATTATGGGACACATGTGCTTACCTTTGATGATGTTCTACAGATTTCATTCTTCTGTTTGTTTGTGCGATATCTGGAAATATGCTTATGAACCTTCAGGACACTGATAAACGGATTCAACTTTTTTAGTAGACGTTGTATATAAATATAATAAGTATAATGTGTAACTATAGTTAATAAAATCTTTGTTTTTGAACTTTTGAAGGTTTCTTAAAAAAAGTTCGGAGGTTTTTCATTCATTATTTGCTGCTTAAATGTTACAAAACAATTAATAAAAGTTACTATATGAACAACCAGAAAATACATAATTCTTCATGTTGGAAATTTACATCATTTTTTGTATTTCGTGAAAGTATCTTGAGTTCGATATATATTGTTAGAAATTATAAAAAATAATAACACATTGGTGCCAATTTTTCACCTTGTCTATCAATGGGACGAAACTAAGTACAATTTGATTAAATTGACCCTGATCTTTAAATTATGTGATAGGATGTTTATTTATTGAAACATGAGTGAACTGGTCCAAAAAGATCTTGAATACTATCAATGTCACACTTGTTGTTACTTTTTTCAAACTTTTTGACCTTTAAAATATTCCAAACTATCCACATTGGGTATACCAAAACACATTCTCCTCTCGGGAGATACATTCAAGAAGCTTTCTTAGAGCAATAAAAACAATTCTTACTAAGCAGTCAAAAAATAAAAATTTAAACTGCCAAGACCAACCAAATCGCTCTCTAAAAACGATACAAATTTGTTTTGGTGTTGCCCCTGCGGTAAGAACACTCTGCTTAGTGAACTCAAAATGTTTATAAAACATGTGGGGCAATTTGCATGTGGTCTTCATATGTTATGGAGCTTAAATTGTTATTTAAACAGATATAAACAACGCAGACATGAGAATTGGTTCATTAAAAATAATACAATAATGTGGCTGGTGCTGTTAGTGTTTGTGTTAACTCTTATTTTTATCCTCATAAAAAGACAGTACAATCATTGGGAAAAATATGGAGTACCTGGACCGAAACCACTACCGATTGTTGGTAATTTTTGTAGGAGTTTTTTTGGAAAAATATCAGCAGGGGAACTCATCACTGAAATTTACAAGTAAATTTCATACACTTTTCTTTGTTACTTCTCATTTAAATTTTAGCTGGATTAGATTTATATTAAATTTGATAAGATTCCGAATCTTTTGTGGTCGATGAATCTCGATTGCATTCTCCAGCTCAACTCTTCTCATGTAGCCAATTAGCAATGACACTGAACCTTCCATTTATATTCTCTTGGCTAGCAACTGGGATTTTGTAATCTGATGTAATATTTGGCTGCTGAAGTATTGGAATTGAAGTATTGGAAAATGCAGCAAGAGATAATAAAAAAAGATACAATGTGTTATTTATAAGTTGTACAAAATGCGAACTAACTCTTTAACCAAATAGGGTTCATAGAAAATAATAACAGATTTGGAAAAGTTGTTAAATAAGCTCAAATGCACTCCTCATTCTCTTAAACTTGCTCTGGTTCAATTAAAAATTTGAATTCCATTTTCATACCACTTTTGAATACTTTAAACAGCCAGCAGGGTAAGAGCACGGGAAATTTTAAGGCTAAACTTGAAGTATGGCGGTTCGATTCGCCACTGTAGTGAAATTTTTTTCTTTGTTTTTCCAGTTCTTTTCCACAACTTTTGTCTTACGAGCCCCTACCCTATTGGTTATCTCCTTAGCGAAAGTGATATGTAAATGGATTTCGACTTTTTGAAACCTAACTATCCATTTTTTTATTCAACCAGAGCGAATTTAAGAGAATAGGGTACAAGCATAAATTTTGCTATTGGTCGGAATTGACGCTTAATCAGGTCTCCTAACACCTTGCATGCCTATTTTTCCAAAAAAATATAAACTTTACTTTTAACACGACTTTAAAAATCATAAAATTTGAAAGTCCGCCAAAACGCGCTTTACGTCATAAAGATGGCTGCCCCATATGGTGTGACGTTATTTGTTTACGTTCTTATTCGTGTATCACGCTCTGAGTTCTTGTGACCTAATGTTTCTGAAAGCTTTCAAAATGGATAGAGCCGAAAAAAAAACTTGGTATTCCAAGTATTGCATTGTTCCACTGTGTAAATCAACGTCTATTAAAACTCCAGACAAAATATTTTAATGTATGTACCTACTTCTATACTGGTGATTTTTATTCTCAAATAATTTGAGGTTATGTACCTATATGTTAAGGAATCAACCATAAAAACATCATTTTCTTACGACCACACATCGAAATATGGTTGGTATATATTATATAAATAAAACATAGTTTAAATCGTACTTACGATAATGCTTTAACTCCTCTTATTTCCTTGGCATTAAAGCAGCTGTTTGACTTCATAAATCAAGCAGCATAAGTGAGTCTACTTTGGGCAAGTTATCAGTTTGTGCTTTTACAAAACCTTTGCTAGCCATATCTTTACTCACAAAATATGAAATAATCGTCACTGAACACTGAACTAGTAAATAAAATATATTCTTACAAAAGTTTTAAAATATCCTCGGAAATATCGAATATTTATGACCACTTTCCACTTTACGTTGACTTTTAGAAATAAAAAAAAGCACACACAAACACGTAATGGTCTCAAACAAACATATAACTGATATTTTTACGTCGATGAACCAATTAATAGTTGATTAAAAGACAATATGAACACACAACTACACATAACCTAATGCAATACAGGCCATATTGACATAAGTAAACACAAGAGACATAACACGTATCATCGGTAGCGTTCGGAAATCATCGGGTTGTGGTCGAAAAGTGCATTGAAATTAGAATTTTATTTCAAAATTTGGGAGAAATTTCCAATGGAAACTGTTTTATTTCCTATTATTAGTAATTTTTGATATCATATTTACTATTATAAATTAATATCCAAGCAAAATCTGAAATATGCGTGTACTCTAGTGCATTTGAACTTATCTTCCAACGACCTTTCCATAACTGTTATTATTTTCATGAACGCTATTTGGTGAAAAAATTAGATCGCGTTTGACAGTTTTGTTATAAATAACACAGTACTTATATATAATTTTCAGGCATTTACAATTAGCCATCAGAAACGACAAGGAATTGAACAAAATATTGTCTGGAGTCACTTTAGCACAAAGTCATGTACTTCCGAATTCTCAAGCTGTATTTTTACCAAAAAACGAATGTCATTTGTCATGCGTATTATATTTTCCACATTTTCCAGACAGTTCTGGATTATTCTTTGACATTTCTAGACTTTTCAATGACAATTCTATATGTATCCGTCTTTTCCAACGAGGTAAAAGAAAAAGGAAGGAGGTTAAGCATGGTAGTGATTTAACCAGCTTTCGACGGAAGTCGCCATATTGAGAAGCCGCATTAGTGACATGAGTCATCAATTCTTGTGCCAAATTGAAAAGCCACATTGAAAACATAGTGATTTTTATTATTAGAAAGGTTATTTATGAGTATCAGTATAAGTTTTAGTTGATATTGAGTTGTACAATAGTTTTGGAGACTTCTTTTATTCAATATATACCACCTCAGAAAGATGCATATGAGAGTTTTTTGTTTCCCCTAATTGAATAATTTAATGTACGCCTCTGGTTTGTTCACGTTTCAACGGAAGTCGACCATATTCAGAAGCCCCACTTTGGTCGATGATTCTGCATACTGTTATGTTCTCTCCTCTTTCTTTTACTCCGTCAGTCGTCAGAGCAATATCCCATTAATTATACTCAATCTTATTATAATAGGAGAACGACATCATGAAGATCTCTTCTTCATTCGATCTTGCTGGTGTAGGCACGCAAGATAAACTGATTTTTATCATAGCTTCTCAAAATGTTTGCACCTACATTTGCCATATCTTCAACTTCAAATGTCATTATGAAAATAAAGAGAGAGGACAATTTTTTTGTAGAAAATATGAAGAATGCCCATTTGTCGGACTATACAGAGCAACAACTCCAGTGTTGTTAATAAGAGATCCAGATTTCATTAAAAATATATTAGTTAAAGATTTTAAACACTTCCACGATAATGATATTGAAATAGATCCAGAAGTTGATCCCATCTTCGGTAAAAATCCGTTTGTTATGAAAGGAGCTGAATGGAAAAATAAAAGAGCCCAACTGACACCAATGTTTACGTCAGGAAAGGTTAGCAATTCTTCTATCCCTGCTTCAAGTAATAGCTTTTCAGATATATATTTTTTTAGATAAAAGGAATGTATAAATTCCTTGAAAAATCCAGTCAGAGAATGATACAATACATAGAAGACGAAACTAAATCGACAACTGCTTTAGAAACGAGAGAAATTTGTTTGAGGCTCACGTTAGATAATGTGGCTGCTTGTGCTTTTGGTTTGGAAGGAAAATCATTTGACGAGCCATATTCCGAATTTAGAGAGCTAGCTGATAAATTTTTATCACCGGATGGTATACGAAGCAAAATTATAGGAATAGCGTTTATGGTGTGTCCTACCTTTTTCAAAAAGTTCAAAATGAGGTGAGTAACCAAAATTTGAAAGGATTTATTCTGGATACTGTAGTAAGACAGCCAAATAACTCAAAAAGATAATTATGGTTTATATTTGATCAGAGTTGTACCCCAAGCAGTGGAAGACAAATTAACTGAGATTGTTATGGGATCATTGAAGTATAGAAAGGATAATAAAGTAATTAGAAATGATTTTTTGGATGCAGTAAGCAATCTGCAAAAGGAAGACGGCTTGTTTACTGATATGGATATTGTAGCACATGCTGCTAGTTTTTTTGGTGACGGTTATGAAACCAGTTCAAGGGTGAGTTCTAAGTTTTATGAACATTATATATTTGTACATAAAAGTCATTTCCTGGACTGTAAGTGGAAATCTATTTTCGCCAAAAGCAAAGTGCTTAGGGTTACATAATAATTATGTTCAATCAATACAAGCTATAATTTATGTTATTTCTACGACTTTTTTAGGTAATGAGTTTTTTGTTATTTGAGTTGGCATCAAATCCAGAAGCACAAGAAAAATTGCGAAGTGATATTAACGAAGCATTAAAAAATAATGACAATAAATTTAGTTACGGACTAATTCACGATTTGAAATATTTAGACGCTTGTTTGAGTGGTGAGTGCAAAATACTCGTGCAGATGACACAAAAATTTAATTATATATTTCCAAATTCAATAATTTTCACTTCAAAAAGTATATTTAATTTCTCTCCCCATTGTTTTGTTATCCTTTTTCAGAAAGCCTTCGAAAAAACTCGATTGTTGCCAGTTTAGGCAAAATGTGTACCGAAGACTACATATATACTCCAACAAATCCAGATCTCAAAAATATGACCATTAAATTAAGGACTGGAGATTCGATTATGTTACCTTTAGAAGGACTTCAAATGGATCCTAAATATTTTGAAGAGCCAGAAAAATTCACACCGGAACGGTTTCTTGACCATACCAACATTAATAGATTTGTTTATTTTCCATTTGGAGAAGGACCACGTGTATGCTTAGGTGAAATATTCGATCATTATACAGACTAGATATAGTCCATTCAATAGCCTTTTTGGTGTGCGTCATCGTTTGTGACGTATATCCCGGTTTCGGGTGTCGTTTATTTTTATTTTGACATATACCTAACCTCAAATTTGATAAATAAGATCATGAGGATCGTATGCAGGTAATTCTAGAATACACTATGGACACGAATCCCGGTAAAACATCAAACGATTTGCAGCTCCGTCGTCAATGACCTTGGACCTTTAACTCGGTATGGCCGCGATGTTGCCAGTTTAAAATATTTTCTGAATTTCTTACCAAATTGCAGAGTTGACTCGGGGACAATAACAATTTGTAGTACCGGATCTAGTTTTTTTGGAAGTTTCTACTAAATCTTCAAAACTACGCCATGAATTAAAAAAATATTCATAATCGAATATACATTTATGTATCTATTAAATACTCATTTGTACATTCCTATGATTTGTTATAAATAGTCATTACTCTTGGGAGATTAATTAATAAATACATTTTTAGATAACACAAATAATTACAAAAATCAACCAAATTTTGAAGTACAAATAATTCTCAATTTATTTATTATCAAAGGGAATACAATATACACCTATGCAAGGAAGATTTTTGATAATAATTAGTAGTACCAAATATCAAAAACTTTGAAATTTCTTTTATCATAGGCCAGGATATTAAATTAAATACTCTCATCCCTTGGAAATCGAAAAAACTTTATTTTTCTTTCCGAATAAAATTTATTTGGACAGTCTCTGTATGAACAACAATACACTCCGCCGTTGTGTTTATCCATTTTATAAGAATAATAATCTATACCACTATATTTTTATAGTTGATATTACCACAACTCACAATCGATTAGTCAAGTAACACAATTAATATCGCCGATTGAACACCTTCAAACAATTAAGCAAACAAAAATGGCGTTATGAATTTTGAGAGCAGATTACAAGTGATTTTGAGCATGTTTTGACGTTTTGATTATGTTAGGTTAGGTTAGCCGTCACCGTTATTGTGCATGGTTGCCAAGGATGTGGTTTGTGAAAAAAGGATATATTAATGGTATGATTTCCATATATTATACTTTTTTCAATTGAATAATTCTTTTAATGTTGATAAAATTGATTTAAAACAAGTTATTATCGAATATTTGTATCTGTATAACTATCATACTTAAAAAATGCCTATGAAATATTTGACCGTACGTTGAAGGAAATATTATGCAAATTGACAACCATGTTGACAAATTTCGCGAAGCAGCCCGAACGGAGTTGACATAAGACGATGGGCATTTAAATGGGCATGTCCATAGATAAAAAATGGTATGTCCACCCATCTCTCTCTCTCTTTTCACTGTACTTTGTCAAGCTTTCATATCTGTTCTCTTTATAATCTGTGCTATGGAATTAATATTCACCAGCTTCTTTTTATTATTGAAAATACTTGAGAACTTTTAAAATGCTAATGTTTTTCCGTGTACCTAGGTATATTTTTGTAATATTCAGATAAATATAACAATGAGATTGATATTCACTTTTCATAATTAATAATTGACCGTAAACAACAAAGTACAGACCTGACGAGAAATGTCAGTGGGACACTAGAAGGAGAAATAAGACATATTGCCGTAATGAAAGGTATGTTTGCATTCTATATTGAATGTTGTAATTTCCCGATTGACAGGTCGCGCTTGCGCGTAATCTAAACATCGACTAATGAAATTTTCCACGTCAAAGATTAAGGTTAACGTTTGTAATACATTTGAACGATTCATTATTGTGATATTTTGATTAGGATTAATCACAGACCTGCCTTTTTAAATTTCTTCCAACGTAATGTGTTAGAAGGACATTAACAATCGATGACGCACACCAAGAAGGGTATTATATGAGCTAAGTTATTAAGTGAAACAATAAGTTAGATGCTGCGTTTGAGTTTCTTTCATTTTATATTCGATTGATTCCAATTATATTTATTTCTCTGTTTCAGGTCAACGATTTGCTCAAATGCAAATAAAAACAGGTATCGCTTATATTATGAAAAATTATCGACTAAAAGTCAGTTCTAAAACACAGTTTCCTTTAAAATTAGATCCTTATTTTATGATGCGTCACGTAATTGGAGGATTGTGGGTACACTTCGAAAAAATCCAATAAAAAATTATTATCTTCTTATATCTTTTAATAATTCAAGAGTAATTTTTTTGTTATATTCGGTTTAATAAATAATTAATGATTTAATTCTATTTCTTCTATCTGTTACCTTCTCTATATGACAATAATTAAATTATACGAGATCTCTTGATAAAATAAAAATATTACTTTTCAACGTAAGTTGAATTCAACGCAAAGATAGAACAAAATAAAAGGGCCAGCTTATGTTTCACTCACAATAACTGAATTATTTTAAATGGATTTGTCTTATTATAACCAAGCTGGCCTTTCTACGTCTATTCAAAGAATAATTAAGAAGAACCTAAACAAAAAAAAGATATCTCATAAAGGTTTTTCAAACGTTTTTTTTTTGTCAATAAAGACGGACGGTTTTATTTATCACTTTATAACTATAAATAATTAAATGTCTGACAAATTTAGAACGGCTATAAATAAATAAGAAATATGTAAGTAATCAAATTGACCCTGACATTTAATTCCATTGATACGAAGTGCTTGGATCATAAGTAAGCTGGTTCGATATAATTATGAAGTACTTCCAAAGTTATCATTTTTTATTAGACTTGTCACTATTCGCAACAATCTCAACTACACAGTCCATATTAACATGAAATTAATAACAATAATAATAATAACGTTTATTTGCAAAGAAAAAAGTTACAAGATAACAACACCAATACAAAATATACAAATAAACAACATAAACCCACAATATTCCTAAAACTGTTCGTGGGAAAAATATTGTAAAATATTATCATATCAACATTTGGCTAATAAAACAAAATAGATAAAAACAAAGAAATGGCACAAATATTGGGTATACATTTAAACGCACCAAATTATTTGGAAAATAAAAGATATCATTTCATTTCTATCCGGAATTCATCACGCGGAATATTGAATAAATGACTTTTCAGAAGGAATTTAAATCGACCAAAATATGCTGTAGTTGTTATTTCTAGTGGGAGAATATTAAAAACTCTAGGTGCCAGGTATGAATGACTTCTCTGTCCTATACTCTTAGCAGCAAAAGAAGTTTTAAATTTTTGTGCACTGTACCGGGTTGGGTAAAAATGGTCAATATTTTGCAAAGTTTTTCTATTTTTAAATTGATTTACACAGAGAGAAAAAAAGAATAATTGTCTTATATCTAATAGTTCAGCCTCTAAATATAGCTGATCAGAAGAAAAAGTTCTTGTTTTACCCAACATTATTTTTTTTAGTATATATTTTTGAATTATCTCTAATTTATGAAGATGTGTGGGTAATGCAATGCCCCAAGCTAGAATGCCGTAACTTAATCTAGATTCTACCAACGCGAAGTACAATATCTTTAAATGGTTTATATCCAAAATAGGTTTCATATTTTTGAAACGATGAATTAGTGTTCTTAATGTCTTGACCATCTCATTAATATGAAGGTTCCAACGAAGATGCTGGTCAATCGTTATACCCAAATACTTTATAGAGTCTGTGGAAAGAAGATATGAATCTTGATCTTGCCGTGGTTCTCTCATAGTTAGAATGTTATAATTTGGATCTTTATCTGAAAGTTTGTTGTATTCAACCTAATCACAGCTAGGGTAATTATTTAATTAACAGAACTTGCTTCTATTGGTCCAGAACCTTTTTGTTGTATAGCGTACCTGGATGAAAAATCTGTTCCAGGAAGAGTTCAACTAAGAATCATCGCTAAAATTCGTGGAATGAGTGAACAATCAAAATATTTTACGGCCTTCTGACAGGACGCTGTGAACTCAACAAACACATGAGCAACATTGAATTGGCGGACACAAACGTACTCAGATCCTGCAAAAAATTGATGAAACGTTGAAGGTCTAACCAGGTTCAGATTATTGATGATAGTGGAAGGAAAACCACAACCCCTTCGAATGGAAGACTTAAGGTCTGATCTTTAGAGTCTAGTGATAAGACGTGCTTATACTCATATGTTGTTAATTTCGGATCCAGATTTTATCAAATTTATTGTGGTTGAAGATTTTAAGCAGTTTCAAGATATTGATATTGTAGTTGATTATAAAATTGATCCAATATTGGGTAAAAATGCATTATCAATGAAAGAAGCTGAAAAGAAAAATAAGAAGGCCCAACTAACCTCAATTTTCACTTCAGGAGAGGTAAGCAATTCCTGTATCCCTACTTCACACGTACCTACTACTTCATACAGATCAACATTTTGCTGGATGGGTTAGGTTAGATGTCTGCAGAGTGCCAGCCCAGCTTTTAACATGATTCAGATGATAGTGGCCTGTTAGACAACGTAGGTCATGTCTGCAATGGTCTAACATTTGCATGGAGACATTCTTCGAAGGATGTATAAAAGCCTTTAAATGAACCAATCCTGGTAAATTATGCCATAAGTCCAAAGCTCTCCTTGCTTGTACAAGGTATTTAGTGTTTGTTAGGCAAAACTTATTGCGATGCCAATAGTAGACTCTGGTCCGATGGTTAGATAAAAGATATATAGAAAAATCCATACAGTACATAGAAGACGAAGCTGAATTGTTAACTGATTCAGAAGCGAAATACATTTGTGTAAGGCTTACGTTGGATACTATTGCTACTTGTGCTTTTGCACGGAAAGGGAGATCTTTTGATGAGCCAAATTCACTAGCTATAATATCAACCGGAAGGTTTAAGAAGTAAATTTGTACTTGGTTATTCCGGAAAATTCAAACTAAAAAACGCACGAATTGATGAAACTATAACTTGGTACTGTGGTGATGGGGTGAAGAAGTATATAGTTCAGTCGGGTTAGCATTAAAGGTGGATGTAAGAGCAGTAGGCGAGATTTTTGATGGAATACCTCAAAAATATCAAATTAAAAAAAAAACACACTCAAAGGACTTGAAATAACACAACTTTTGGCGTTTTGAACGTTCAATTCGGACCATTTAATCCCGAGTTTTTGAATCCTAAACTTGATCAAAGATTCTTGACAAACGATCAAGGTAAAAAAATACAGACATGCAGGTACGATTCAACCTCTAGCCAAATATTATAATCTGTGCTCTTGCCGCTATACTCAGCCATGCCCTCCCCTCGGAATCTCAGTCTCTTCCGCGCACATCCACTCTTTAATTTGATTTAATTGTTGATGAGTTATGAAAGATATATGTGTTGGAAAATATCTGGGAAGTATGCGGAAGGACCTGCATAATAGTATTTTTTTTTCATTAAATTGTTATTCGCTTGCCTAGAATCGTTGATCAAGTTTGGAATTCAATAACTCGGGATTAAATGATCCGAATTGAACGTTCAGAACGCCAAAAGTTGTGTTTTTCCAAGTCCTTCAAGGGGATTTTTTCAGATTTTGATTAAAATGAAAAACCGCTCAGATATATTAACTTTTACTAAGGTTAACTTTTTTAAACTAACGACTGAGTCAGTTAAACTGATTTTTTTTTATTAAATCACTGCATATCATAGCTGTAGTCTTCTAGTATGTGTAAAAACATTATTGTGAGTTTAAACAATTTTTTGTGGCATATGTCTTTATTCTAACAATGTCTATTTCTCTTACCTAATGTTTATTAACAACTGAAAGCAACTGAAAAAGATATTGGAACCCCGCTTGTTGCATTCAGTTCGTGAATAAATAACGTATTATGAGGCAAATAATTATTTACATCTCTTCATAAATTGCATTGGTATTTTGCGTCTGGAAAACACCTTTTTTTCAATTTTTTTCACTTATTCATCCGCTTTGGCTGCAGGGATGGGAATTTTCACATTTTGAACCACGGAATTTAATAGCAAATTTTACGCCTTATAACTGTGTTCCTATACATATGCACGATAAATTCAATACTTTTCGAGTAAAATCCGGAAACATGTCGAAAAATAGGCATATTTTTGGATGATTTGGCTATAAACTGTTATTGTGCAATTACACAGCCTAAAAACCAGTGAAGGCATCGGATTATCATCAACCATGATATTTTCAAGGAACCCCATCAAAAATCTCGCCTACTGCTTTCACATCCATGTTTTTATAGTGTTTGGGCTAACCCGACCGGATTAGTATTAGAATTGTGTTATTTAACACTTTAAAATATTTGTTACTGAAAAACCTGATATAAGATCGAAATTAAATAATCATAATTCGTCACCTCAAAGAATACCACCGAACAAAGTTAAACATAATGACTTCGTTATAGAAGAGAAGCCTCTGATTATTTATTATTTATTAGTAGATAACGATCTTGGCCAGACCTATCAAAACTTTGCCGCCCCAACGCGCGTCTATCAGCGGGGTATTTCACAGTGGATACAATGGATCCACACAAAACTCATCATTAACTTGACATAAGTTAAGAACATCTGGATAGGAAAGTTAAATGTTGGGTAGCATTAACACATTTCATTAACTTCAAGAGTTCATCCATATCTCAAATGTGGTTTTACAAATCCAAACAAAAGGGTACAATAAAAATCAAAGTCCAAAGCAGAATTATTTAATTTTGTCCACCAAGAGGACAAATTATTCAGCTACTAGTTTAATTTCATTTCATTAATTTATTCATCAATAATTTCATCTAATTTATTAACAATGTTTTAATAACTGTAAATAAATGGATTGAAACTTGAAAACTTTTAATTAAGCAAACACTTCATTAAAAGTCATCTTTTTGTCCAAATTCACCCTAACAAAATATTCAACAATACATTTCTACAGTCAAAAAAATGAATATAAATTTTCACATCATGACACGTGAGTTTCCACGTAACTGAGATATATAGTAGTATTGTTTTCATCCCGAGAAGCTTCTTATAATTTTGATACATGTCTCTAAACTGAAACAAGAAAACAGCAAAGTTTACTTTGTCTCGTCTTGTACCTGAAAAGGGGTGAAATATTACATCATTTTTAACCTTGTTACAGTAAAAAATAAAAGGATTTTTCGTTTCAGTAGATTTTTAAAATGATCTCTGAGACAGTTGTATTGAATAGGATTGTTAAAAATAATGCCTAGATAGATAAAAGGATAGATTTTATGAGGTGGCTTTTGGCCTATTCCACTGCGACCTTTTCAGATCTATTGTGATCCTCTAGATTCTAGATTACTTTCTCCAGCCTGACTCTTTCTAAAGTCTATTAGTGCGGAGACTGAACCTTTCATATAGCTCTCTGCCAATGGCTTTTCTTCGCCTAATGCAAAAAACCGCACATTTGCCAGGCTATCGCACTGACATAGAATGTGTTCTGCCGTTTCTTCTTCTAGGTGACAAAACCTACACAGATACAAATTTAAATGCCTACTGAGCTTACAACGCCCCGTTAACAGTCCCACTACAGCTTTGACAGTTTTCCTATCTTCGGCCATCAGATCTTCTGTATATTTTGGCGAGTGTTCTAATATTAACTGTTTCGCTTGCCTCTGCTCTGGTGAGTTCCTCCACCACTTCAGAGATTTGTGGGCGACTTTGGCGACTTTGTTCCCATTCTTGTTATGGTTTTTGCAACGCCGCAGAGGGGTTCTGTCACAATGAATGGCATTGATGAGCCTTGTTTGGCCATTTCATCCGCTTTTTCGTTGCCCTTACGACTCTCGTGCCCCGGTACCAGGCTACCGTAACATTGCTACGCTCACCCAGTGTGTTTAGGGAACGCACACAATCTCATACTAGCTTAGAATTGACCTCTACTGAGTTGAGTGCCTTTAACGCTGCTTGGCTGTCTGTGACGATGGCAATTGAACGATATAATATATTCTCTTCTGCCTTTTAATTGTGGTGAATCGCCGTCATTTCCACCATTTCCTTGATAGGCTTACTGTGGAGGCTATCCCTTGCTTTAGCCCTACTACACCGGCTCCTACGCCGTCTAACGTCTTTGACCCGTCTGTATACCAAAGAACATCCGCATTTATGGGTACACCTTTTTGCCAGTCTTCCCTGTTTGGTATTGCTACTTTGAACTTATTTTCGAAGCTATATCTCGTAGCTATAGCATCAAAATATTGCCAATGTCAAATATTAATTTTGGTAATCATTTTGTACACATGTTTCCGTCTTTCCGAGTTATGAAGAAAACTTTTGAGTATTGTAGTGGAATACAACACAACAGAGAGCGTTGAGAATACTTCTTACTGGAGTATGGTGAAACTTAACGATAAAAATAAATACTGACAACAAAAAAGTAGGGAAAAATTTTAAAAGCGTTTATGGCGCCTCTTTATTCTGGTTTATTCGCCCCCCCTTAGTGAGGCGCTAGGAAAGTATATACCCAATTCATATTATAAAGGATGTGAAAAAAAGGTGAAGTTTTGTTTTGCTCCATCAAAGTTAATCGCAAAATAAAGATTGCAGCAACAGCATATTGACGCACATAGGTATCCACTCACTCATACACGAGTGAGAAAATACAATATAGCGCGTTCATTCGACCGTTCTAGCGTACCACCGCCGATCCATCGAAGGTTAGTTGAAGTTCATACAAAAGTTTTTGTGATTGTGAGAGGCATTCACAAAACGACGATCTAAACATATCCGTTTTGCAGACCGATCCTAGATATTCAATTTCCAATAATGAATCGAATACAAAAATTTAAATAAATAGTGCTCTCGGACGTGGACCAATGGATTTGTACTCGATTCGTTGGGTGGTTGTTCGTTCGTTTCCATTAATTGTTAGTTGCTTTTCGAGTGCAATTTACGATTATTGAATTAAAGTCCATTATTCTGCTATCTTTATTTAAAACGGATATAAATGGAGTCCATTCATTCGTTTGTTAAGCGAATAAAAAATATTTCATATGAAAAACTTAAATCACAATATATCCTTTTAATGCCTGAAATGGATGGTACAGGGTGTCACAACCAGCAACGGCCGTAAATAAATCTCAATATTATTATGGAGAAAAGTTAAATGTTAAATGGTCTGTACATGTAGACAGTTTGGTACAGGAAAATTATCCTCTACACCTATTTTGCCATTAAATCTGTTTCTAAACAGCTTGATTTTTCTACTGCATTTTTTGCTATGGCATATCTGCTTGAAAGACCTTATTATTCAGAGACATAATCCTACAATCTACCTTAGACTTTCAAATTACCCTTTTTCAGGATTCTATAATCTATCTTAAGGCACCCATACACTCTGCGGGTAAACACGACAATCTTAACCGAACAGTTAAAATTGCGCGAACAAAACTGCTAGTGTATGGGCCAATCACGAAGATGTTAACCGACATTCTCCATCTCCGACGTGACCTGAGATTTTACCCGTACAGGCAAGTCTGCTAGTGTATGTAGTATTTATTCAAATCCGTAGTGAAAAAACACAGTCGTTCTACGAAATGGCCGATACAAGAATGTGAAATAAAGATTTTACTTTTGAATTTTCGGAGTTGCCAAGTTTATGGAAGATTTAATCTTCAGAATATTCCTCCTTTGAAACTGTGTATATAGCAAAACATGTTTCTGGTACTAAGTCTTGAGCTGATATTGCTGCTGCTGCTCTTGCTTTTGTATCAAAGGTGTATCAAAGGTTTAACAATTGTAAATAACTATCTTCATACATTTCTAAATAATCACACCAGTCACTTTTTTCCAGTTTAAGCTCTTTTAATAGATTGACATGGGAAAATTCGTTTCTTTTCAATAACCAATCTCTTGCTCATTTCGAACATTTTCCACGTGATCTCTTTTTTAAAGCCAAAACTTACGCCACTGCAATTTATGTCCTTGCGATTGATCGTGAAACAAACAACTGCAAAGACGTTCTTTCACTAGCGTCTAGCCGATCACGCAGCATGGCTCCCGAAGATAGACGGTAGATAAAGGCTGCTTGGACGCATGCGCACCTCACCCAAGTAGCAATTTAAATTCTATAAGGTTTGTATAAACAGCTATAAGATATGTCTTATATGATACTTAAATTCTTATAACGGTCTACAAAACAATTATATGATCCTTATACAACTGAAAAGGGCCCAATTTTTTTACAACTGTTTGGTTGTATAACATTTCTATCAAAAGTTTATACAACTCTTATATGACTGTTCCATAATCATTCATACAGCTACTATAAAATGATTTAATAATGTGTCATATAGTGACATCTATAAAATAGGATTGAAGCGGCACTATAAAGGTCTTACAAAATGGTTGTTTAATGCAATATATTTTTTTATAATGCTGTTATTTCGAGCACAATGGAAACATTTTGTCATCTAGCAGTTTATAAGAGCATTTCATTTTTTAGTGAAGAATATCAAAACCAAATAATCTTTCAACTTGAACGCGCATCATACATTTCATTTGTAGAAATGGAGACTTATCAAAACGACTTGGGCCGCTTGGGCGGATATCGATAGTAAAAATTATAATTTCATTTGGATGGTTTAATAGCACAAATTTTGATGCGCCGCAAATTTCACTGCTAGATTATAGGTATATAATTGACAAGAAAATGAAGCGCTTCAATTCTGGTTAAGTTTCAAGTGGAACCTAAAAAAAATAAAATATTCTAAAATACTTTTTCTATGACTTTAATAGTTTATCACTTCATATGGATAGTTTTTCACAATATATTTTTCTAAATGATGATAAAGTCACATTTTTCAATATAGTTTCATGTTTCCAACTCAATTGCTCATAATGGCGGCGTAAGCAGTACAAGAATTGCTTATTTGAACATGGCGATTTATGAAGCAACAATTTTATCCCAAAAAAATGCCTTAAACAATATTTTATTGTCAAATGGAACGGTATACGATAACTGTTTTATAACGAAGAATATTTAGGCACTATACAACTAAAAAGTGTTTCATAATGCAACGCAATTGAATGCTATACAATATTTATTATACAACATTATACAGCTTCAATAAGACAAGCTTAAGTAACTATTTTAGTATGTTGTAGCTATTAGTTATATAGTATATTATAGAACTCCTTTACAATAGGTATAAAAGTCTTATAAAATAATATTTTTGATATTGTATAATCTGGCTTATAAGGTAGTATATCATTTTAAAAGAAATGATCGTATAATGCGTTATAGCATATATTGTAAAAGTCACTATAGAATCTTGTAATACAACAATTTTCTTTAAAAAACAAAATTATTGCAAAAAAAGGCTTTATAGAAATAAAAAGTCCTTGAAACAACGCTATTCGACTATTATACAACAATTCAGTCCCCTTAGAATTCCATTTTGCTAGTTGGGCAACTACTAACTTTCAATTGCCTGTAGTGTAGTACACCTTCGGGAGCCATTCTGCGTAATCAGCTAGACGCTAATCGTTCTTTTCCGACAGTGTATAGGTGTTCAAAAGCGGCAATTTTGCACGTACCATTTTAACTGTTCGGTTAAGTTTGTCGTGTTTACCCGTAGTGTATCTGTATCTGTATCTGTATCTGTAGAGTAGGGAGGGTGAGTCTAGGCTCACAGCACTCAAGCCACATGTGACCCATTGTAAATCCTCCCGAGGAGTTGTCCTCCTAGGTCATCGTCCATCCTGTCCTTCCCAGGAAGCTGGACAGGTCACTAGGAGACATCTCATTTATATCGGCAGGTGTTGGCCAAGACTCACCGAACATACACTCTCTTATTGACGATAACTCGCATAAGACATGTCTGACAGTGTCATCTTCCTGTTCACACATCCTGCATAGCTACGTGTGTCCACTAGCCCCATAGTATGGAGGTGTTTCCTTAGTTGATATTGGCCAGTCAGAAATCCTACTGTGAAACATAGGCTTTTCCTGGTCATTGCCAAATATTTCTTCGGCGCCAGCTTCCCAGGGTTGCCCAGGGTGATCCTTACCCGTAGTGTATGGGGGCCTTTAGACTTTCACGTTACCTTTTTCGACTGTCAGCACTTTCTAAGTACAACTCATATGAACATCGTAATGTCTCGAAAAATCTCCCAGGTTTCTAATAATCTGGAAAGTTTCTTTAACGACTACCACTACCATAAACTGCTGTGGTATATTATAGTGCAGATAACAATAATAAAATTGTACCTTGCAGTAAACTACGCGTTTCAAAAAGATTTTTTTCCAGCTAATGCTTCAGTCGATAATATTCGCAGTGGCGGATTTGCAGTCCTAGCCGCTCTAGGCCCCAGGCCATGTGCCGCCCTTTTCTCAGCACCGATCATTAGAGACTAGATACATAATTCATGAATTTACTTTATTGCCACTTTTATTTGATTCAGAAAATTGTTAACTAAAAGCTAGCTTATAAAGCTAGTTTATAATATTTTCCGAGGCCAGGGATGATTGGAAATTTGAATAAAACATTTAAAATGGTTTTAGGTTTCCTTTTTAATAAAATAAAGGTTTTACAATGTGTTACAAAACTCGTCGTCTGCACTTAAGCGCAGCAAAATTATTAATTAAATCTTCGCAATCCAATTTCCTTAAAAAATCAGCTTCTATGTTAAGCAAAGCAAGATCGTTTAGCCTCTGCTCCGTCATTGTAGTGCGTAAATAGTTTTTAACTCTGCGCAAACAAGAAAACGATCTTTCTCCTGTACAGTTACTGGCGGGTGTACACACACACATACGAAGACCAATATCCACGTTTGGATAAATGGTTTGAAGATCTTCGGTTCGTAACCATTTCAACAAACTGACTGCACTCTTTTGCTCCTCATTTTTTATGCTGCAGTGGGAACGAAAATGAAGACATTCTTCTGTAAAATTGTCTTCTAAGTCAGTAGAATAAATCATTTGCAATGCTTTGGCCTTATCTTCGACTTCTGAGATGCTTAGATTCTTCAGGTTGGTAATAAAGTGGAATTTATTGTAGAGTAATTTATAAGCATCCCGGCGTCTTTTCAGTTCTTCTGACAATGTATCAATTACTACCAAAAAAGTATGTATTCTAAAATTTTCACGGCCACTTTGTTGCATCTCTTCACCTGTATTAGTCTCGCCAGGAAGCAGCTTACGCTTTCGATTGCGTCGAAAATCTTTTTCATATTCCTGTACGAAGGACAGTTTATTCGCTTTTTTTTCGAATTCATCGAAATTCTCTCTTGTTTCGCCAACAAAATGTATTAAAGCCTCGTACAGTTCTATAACAATAGTAATGTCACTTTCCACACTCTGAAGTTTTTTACTTGTGGCGTTAATGCGATCTAGTAAACATCCCCAAAAAACAGCCATGAGAGCCGTTTCAAAACGTTCCAGTTTCAAACGAATACCTCTTGCTTCGCATATAACGGTTCTCTTCTGTTGTGTGTCATTTTCGATGGTGACTAGCGCTTTATGGATTTCATTCCAGGATTCGCGTAAACTTTTGCATGCGTCTGCACGAGCTGACCAACGAGTCGTTGATAGACTTTTGACGGTGAAATGGGTTTGAAGGAGTTCCCAACGCTGAGTTGACGCTGCAAAGAAATTGTATAACTCTTGGAGTAGAAAAAAGAACGAACAAGCCTCTTGGCTGCTTTCAGCAGCACATTCACCTACTAAATTAAGCGAGTGTGCTGAACAGGGAACATAGTCGGCAAGGGGTGAAATTTCCTTTATTTTAGCTTGCAGGCCGTTGTATATGCCTGACATGTTAGCTGCATTGTCATATGATTGCCCGCGGCAGTTTGAAATGTCAATTCCCAATTCAGTTAAAGTTGAGGTAACAGCATCTGCCATTTGTTGTGGTACGGTACGCGAGCCTCTAAAATATTTTGAGATACTTTGCATTTGAGTTATTTCTTGTTATCATCACTGAGTTTTTTTGGCACGATTGCCGCCCTTCGTATCTGGCCGCCCTAGGCCCGGGCCTACTGGGCCTTATGGCAAATCCGCCACTGAATATTCGTGTAGAGAGGTAATTTCGAATATAATATTCAGTTCACGTTAGTTAAATTTGGAAATAATCGCTACATAAAGAGATTATGTAGCGGATTTAATTTGATCCGAATTTATGTTTGAACTCAACGGAAACATCCTAATGATTGGACTTTATCAATAGGTGAATATGTTTACGGTAGATAAATTAGTAAACGGAAGGAAGAGAATTGTGCGAGGATGACAGGGGAAGAGAACGAGGAAACTGTTGTAAAATTGGGATGTGTATCAGAATTGGGATATTGTCAACTCCGCTCAATTCTATTATACTTACATGCAAGAAGTAGTAGATGAAGTTCATTTACGATAAGTTTGCAGTTTTAATAACAATTGCAGGCACAGTACAAAATCTAAATATCCAAAGTGTGAATGGAATAATTATTCATATAACGGGAGAAGTTAAGGCTAAAAGTTGGCTGCCGTGTTCGGAGTTGCCAGATTTATGTTGTCAAAATCAGACAATTTTTATCAGAACTTCTTGCGTTGGTTTGTCGGTTTCATTTGCATTTTATAGTTTATTATTCACCGTGTGAGATATAATCTGTTATTTTCATAACTATTTAAAAGAGCACCGCGTCGCAATGCCCAAGTCTTTATCAAGTGATAGCATCCCTTATATGATATTTTGAGAGAGAACGGGATATCGATGGACCGCTGATTCCTATTACTTCTGTGAGACATGTAAGTTTTCAATAAATACATTTTTACTTAATACTCACTTCAATAATGATGCAATTTAACATGTGCATGAAGATAACATTTTTCAGTTAAACTTAGGGTTTTAAACTTGGACATCTTGATATTTATTTTTTATAATTTCTGCTCTTATTTTTGAGTTCAATGTAATCTTATACAATAAACAACTTATTAACATGATTTTAAGCCAACAACTGGAAAAAAATTACAACGTGGCAACGATGTAAGACATCTGTCATGTTTTGTTATTTCAAACTTAACGTAAAAGAAATATATAAGGGATTGGGTCTATAATATAAAAAAGATGAATGGGAAGAGTTATCTATAAGGAATGGAGAGTTAATTTGGAACTCAACTGAGCACATGATCCTCTTGCAAAAAGCAACAAGCTCGTGAGGCAAAAAATAGTGAACGGAAAGAATTCCAAGATATTCAATTCAAAAAAACTACGTGGCACATTTTCCTCTCTTCAAAATAAATCAACTATTACAACCTCCCCGCTCCCTCTACCTTCTTCTCCACCTTGGACCAAAAATATCCCTACAATCGATACCTCACTTACCATTTATAATAAGCATGAATCTCCCACTGCACTTATAAAGAAAGCATTCCTAGAATTACTACACAAAAAACCGTATGACTTAATACTCTACACAGACGCTTCCAAAACTGACTCCGGTGTTGGTTGTGCAGTTTCCTCGAAGCATGAACTCATAAGCTCCTTCACCCTACCTATAGTGTGTAGCGTTCACACAGGCGAGCTACAAAGCATTTTTCAAGCTTTCAAAAGCATCCACCTACCCCACAAAAATATTGCAATATGCACTGACTCCCTTTCCTCCATTCAGTCAATCAAGTCCATCTTCACTGATCACCCAATTGTCCAGAATATACACGACATCTATCAAACTCTCGTTGCTCAAGATATGCTCATATCGGCATTGATGGTAACGAAACTGCGGACCGCCACGCGAAAGATGCTACCACTAAGAACGACCCAACACACATTGTCCAACTCGCAACCGACCTAAAGACCCACTTCAAAAACGTTACACAAGATTCATGGCGACACCTGTGGCGCAATAGCACGACAGCACTTCATGAGATCCATCCATCTACTCCTCTTCTCTCCCTGAACTTCTCAACCCGGAGAGAGTTATCTTACTACAATAAGAAGAATCCGAATCAGTCATACCAAACTCTCAGACGGATATCTGATGTATTCAGGAAACCGTCCCGTTTGCCATATCTGTAATGATATTGTGACCGTTAAGCACATACTGACGGACTGCAAACAATTTTCTGCCATATATAAACAACTTGATCTTAGGCCCAACCTCAAGGAAATGCTCCACTGCCCTACCGAAATCAAGAAAGCCTTACAGTTCCTGAAAGATACTAACCTATACTGTGAAATCTAACTTAAATATTTGTAATAACTATGTAAATATCTGTAAGTATTTATTTTTTCTGTTCCAATGACCAGCGCTGTCGAGGCAGGTTAAGCTAAAATAAAAAAAAATAAAAAAAATAAAAAAAACTATACAAAGGAAAATTTACATGTTTAAAAAAATATTTATCCCAAAACAATATTTTTTATGGAAAATTTTGTTATTAATATACATATAACATTAAAACTTCAGTAAAAATTGTTACAATAGAACAACCGGAATTAACTAGTGTCCGATATAGAGGAGATATGCCTGAGCGACAAGGGCGTGACACCAACTCATATGGTTCGGCAAACGTAATTACTTGATTCACTTCCAATTCATGCACTTCCATCATCGCAGTTTGGTTCTTCTCAAAGTGAACGCCGGTTCCAATAATTCCCATCAGTTCCCTTATCCTGGACCCTCGCTTTGCTCGACGTTTTACCGCTCGGTCATCGGTCGATTTCGCATGAAAATTGCTTATTTTGGCGTGCTATATATATTTTACCCATTCAAGATTATACTGGATTTATCGGTAAGTAACTATTTCAAGTTAAATTAAAATATATAAGTCAATATCATTATTTCAAATGGATTTGTTGAAGCTCTGTATTATTCACCAGTGTGAATGTAGGTCATAACTCGTGCAGATAGAGCTGTAGCGAGTGCTGTTATTCATCAAGCGAGCCATGACCATTACCGCGCAAGCTGAATACTATAGTTTATCTACGAATATAAAAATAAATTCTAAGATGCAAAGTACAGAGGTCGAGTTAGTGGATTCCCATATACAGTGCAATTCAAAAGTCCCCTCCCCCCTCGTGTGTTTTGAACGGCTACACTCACATTAATAAAATTTGGAGGGTGTAAATAAAGTGTCGTAAACTTCTCTACGAATGGTAACAGGTGACGTAATAGTAATAGATGATGTCACAGTGCCACTCTGGCCAATAATTTTAAATAGGACCTTATGGCAAGTGATATCTCGTTTGAAAGGCATTGACATTGGCTACATAGCCATATTAATTTTGTTGGGGCTTAAACTAATTTTCGGATAAATTAAATACATACCAGTTGTTAAATTTTTTCTGTTGTGTCAGTTAGGTATAAAAAATTACTTAATTTCTACTTATTTTTTCTTGACAACGGTAGCTGGAACGCTACCAAAACGTTGAAGTAAAGAATTTAAAAATATTGTGGTTTAATTTCCCAAAAAATTAAAAAAAGAATGAATAATATACCACAAGGAACATACAGAGGTTATTATTTCACATTTAAATATTGAAGATTTTTCAGTCCTCTGGTTAGTTGTCAAAAAAATTGTTGCTATGCAAAGTTTTTCCAAATAGCTCAAATATTCAATTTTATTATTGTTTAACGAGACGTTTGAGAGTTTACATAGGCAAAATGGTACGTACTCAAGCCGACAAAGTAGCAGTTATCTTAATAATTGGTAAATCTAGAAAGAATCTCCATGAAGCGGAACGTTTATTTAATGAGAGATACCCAGATCGCCCTATCTCGAGAACTTATTTGAGGGAGCTTCTTCACAAGTTTGAAGCAACAGGTAGTGTTCAAGATGCCAAACGATCTGGTGGACCATTATTTAGTGATGATAAAAGAATTGATATACTTGCTGAAATGGTAGTGAACCCTACTTCCTCTTTAACTAAAGTTGCGTCTATCTGTGAAGTAAGTAAAAGTACAGTTCAGAGAGTGTTGGCTGAAAATAAATTTAATCCATTTGTTTTAGTGACGAAAGTACTTTTTGCCTCAATGGAAATGTGAATACACAAAATGTAAGGTATTGGAGCGACACAAATCCTCACACCTTTCGTGAACAACATACCCAATTTCCAGAAAAAGTCAATGTTTGGGCAGGTATTTTGGGAAACCACAAAGTTGGTCCTGTTTTCCTAAATTCAAATTTAAGCGGTGAAGTGTATCTGGAGATGTTACAAAATGAAATTGAGCTGTTAATTCTTGAAATTCTGGAAGATAATCCAGATGAATTTGGCCATTTGGAAATAACATTTTAACAAGATGGTGCTCCTGCACATTATTATGGTGCAGTAAGATGTTACCTGGATGAAGAATATCGAGGTAGATGGATCGGCCGGCGAGGTCCTATAGAATGGCCACCTCGGTCACCAGATCTGGTTTATACTACAGTACCAGAAAGTATTGGCGTTTTGAAAGAAAGAATAATTGAAGAATGCAATGCAATTTCAGCTGACACATTCGAACGAGTACGACAAGAGTTTACTATTAGGATGTATCACTTTTAGGAAGTAGATGGAGCACATTTCGAACACTTGCTATAAGAATCCATTGTTGATATTTGATTAATCGAATTTGAAAAAATAAGTTCAATAATTCTGGTATTTATTTAATTTATCCGTCAAAATTAGTTTAAGCCCAAACAAAATGAATATGGCTATGTAGCCAATGTCAATGCCTTTCAAACGAGATATCACTTGCCATAAGGTCCTATTTAAAATTATTGGCCAGAGTTGTAC
Organism: Galerucella pusilla; assembly: GCA_910591695.1. Taxonomy (NCBI): domain Eukaryota; kingdom Metazoa; phylum Arthropoda; class Insecta; order Coleoptera; family Chrysomelidae; genus Galerucella; species Galerucella pusilla. The sequence goes on along the minus strand of CAJUYI010000584.1, from coordinate 43,436 downwards.
TGTGACGTCATCTATTACTATTACGTCACCTGTTACCATACGTAGAGAATTTTACAACACTTTATTTTTATTTCCACCCTCCCAATTTTATTAATGTAAGTGTAGCCGTTCAAAACACACGAGGGGGGAGAGGACTTTTGAATACCACTGTATAAAAGGATCCAAAAGTCGAAATATCGTAGATGCTATAATAATGGGAATTTTCGATAAAATTTCGAAGACATACTTTCAGATAATTAACCAGTATGGGATAAATCAGCGAAACAGGTGTATGATATTTGAAGTGGATCACTAATGATTTATTTTAACTCACGCTGTTTGTTTATAGATGCACATTATTATGGAATTTGTAAGCACCCTAGTTAATAGTTTCAGCAGTAATAGAATGGAAGATAAAGTAAAAAGGAATGCTTAAAATACGAATTGAATCTTAGCAATGATATTTCCAAAACAATATGTATTGTTTTGAAGTGTATAAACTTGTAAAGAAAGGAAATTAACACATTTCTCCGAGGGATTTTCAGCTACGTGTTAGCTGGTGAATATGACACACACAAATAAGCCTATCAGGTGTTGCGAGCTTAAATAGTTGGATTACTATTTTTTTTGTTTTTTATGGCTATAATGGATAATTTGCGAGAACCTTTTACTTGAACAAACAAAAATATGGAATACGAATTAATAATGGCATAAATTTACGTCTATTATAATCGAATTTTCACATTTCCACTTCGATGCATTCATATTTCTGATTTTCTTGCGAGCATTTTACATCCGAAAAAAACACCCAGACCACACTAGTTGGATGAAAATAGATTTAGGACGGATTCCCGAGGAAAAATGAATGATGAGTGTTTTCTTGTGGAGCAGAAAAATTCTCGATATAAAAACAAAACTAGAAAGCGATACAAAGTTAGCTGGTATCCCTCAGTCGATGTCAGATATTCGAAATCCTCCCTAGAAGTTTAACGGCGTTGCCTTTGGGCATTCGGTATTAGTTTTAGGTTATATTTCCGTCTATTTACCGATATTTGACAGATAGGTAAGAGGTCTTTCTGGAAGAATATAAATAAAATATTTTACTTTACAAATTCATAATTCAGGATAATGCAGTTTAGAGTTTTAAACAAACGTTTCTTTTCACTCCTGTAGGTGTTAAAATTAATTTTCTCACTTTTATGACGAAATTTGTGTTAATGCTTTATCACCAAATGTTGAATTGAGTTTATATGTGTTGCGGTTAAAGTATTTACTTGGCTATAGTATCTACAGAAAGTACGAGGAGTAATAAACCCTAATTAAGTATGCAAAACCTTTACAGGGAGCACCATGAAATTTTTGATAAATCTCTCACTTTAAATTACATTTTTTCCGTAAATCTAAAAACCAGGTAGATGGACCCCGTATTTGTTTCAGTTGTAGCAAAGTTTAGGGTTTCTTCATTGTTAAAGAATTAGCAGATAAGCAATAACGCAATGCAGTGGTGTGTATTTTGGGAAAAAAATACGTTTTAAATTATAATATAATAAAAAATGAAAAGAAATAATTATTGGAATACATTTATTACTTACATTTTATTCTATATCCGACTCGGAAGAGGAAGAATCGTTGTTGACATTAATAATAATAGGGTCGATTAAATCATCACAAATATTGTCAATTTTCCACTAATACTAAGTACTGATTTAATGTACCTACTTTCTTTTAAAATAATATTCCCGATAATGTTTCTAAGAAAACTGGGTTGTTTGGAAAATCCCTCTCAATAATCGAATAATCTGTAAATAGGTGTAATCGTATTAAGCCGATTACAGTAGGCCACTTGCCATTTAAAATTTCTGAGAAAAATTCCCCAAACACTACATATAGGAGTAATACAAATAAAAAATATTCAATATTCTTACAAAAAGAACAAAAATATATAAAATAATTATTGTTACAGATTGGTTTGTTTTCTATTATGAATAAACTGTGTTGCCTTTCTTTATCAAACTTACTAAAATTTATGTACCTCTATCACTTTTTTTTATTAAAATTAGTACATCCCGTTACCTCTGACATAAATCGTATATTCTTTAGCATAGCTGCAACTCATTCGTTCAATACAAAATGTACCTCACGGTATACCCTCTTAAAATATATTTTGGTACGTCTATGAAATCTACTTAAATGAATGATTTATTACTCCTTGTCCTTTCTATATAGACTATAGTATATAAACTAGTGGGATAGTATACAAACTATCCAACTGCCTGGTTATTTTGATGAAAAATCATATTTTCACTGAAATAGCTACGAGTAATGGCTGGTTTGTATACTATCTAGCTAGTTTATAAACTATACAACATTTATCGCAAAAACTCAAACCACAAGGAAATTACACAAATTAGCTAGCATTTTTGGCTGGTTTGTAAACTATCCACATTAGTTGGATAAAGTGTGAACCTGATATTGGTAGTAATACATAATAACCAACGAGTTGGTTAGTATGTAAACCAACCAACGCGAAACCCCAGTTTCGGTCGAAGTTAACAATAAAACCTCAGTTTTATTTAAAGAACAAGAAATGGCATTGATCTCTACTGAAACAACAGAAAATGCTCTCAATGAATCATTACCACAAGAATGCTTATTATGTTCTGAAGAAAACGTATGTGACCACTGTCAGAATAAAAACAATATTAAAGTGATAAGGGATTCATGCCAGGAAAGTCTAAAAAGGCAAGCACAAAAAATGCTACAAACTTCTCGCAAGAAATTTAAACCAGGAACTGTCGGCATGTCCGTAAGGGTACCCATTCCAGATGTAGATCGAAGTCGGTCAGATCATAGAAATATATTGGGCGTCATAATGAGTGTAGAAGATGAATTTTACCGAATTGGAACTGTTCACGGTGTCCACAGCTCTATTCCCGCAACGAATTTGAAATATGTAAGCAACAATTTTTAAAGTTGGAAAATGTCAAGACAGACACCGAAATAACATTACGAAGCGCTGCAGGAAAATTTTCAGTATCGGGTTCAACCCAAGGATATGTGCGATGTCACTGCAAGAATAGTTGTGCGAATAAAAAGTGTAAATGTCTTGCGTCTGGATATACGAGTAATAGTAAATGCCACAATAGTGCAGCTTGCTCCAACAAATAATACTGTTCTTTGTTGGGTGGTTTTAATGTCCTGACATATTTTATTGTTAATATTTTGTCACCTGGTATTATTTGATTTACATTTCTTTTACTTTTCCTAAAGTAATAATAGGTACCTGTAACAATCTTACATTGTACCAATAAAGAAAGCATTTTTGACTAAGGATTTTACTATCCTAAACTAAATTAACCCAAGAGAGTTGATATTAGTTTCTTGAGTAATACATAATAACCAACTAGTTGGTTATTATGTATTACTACCAACATCAGGTTCACACTTTATCCAACTAATGTGTCAAACTATCCAAAAATGCTAGCTAATTTGTGTAATTTCCTTGTGGTTTGAGTTTGAGCGATAATTTTGTATAGTTTATAAACTAGCTGGGTAGTATACAAACCAGCCATTACTCGTAGCTATTTTAGTGAAAATGTGATTTTTCATCAAAATAACCAGGCAGTTGTATAGTTTGTATACTATCCAACTAGTTTATATACTAGCTAAGTAAATACTTCAACTGTAACATATGCACTATTGAGATGTTTAACACTTTCAGTTACACATTTGTCATCCTTTCTTTCCCATAGTAGGTATAAGGTTTTCGTTCTCAAAATTTAAAAATTTCATGCTTCGTCTTATTGATCGACCTAACCCTTTAACGGGCAGAACTCTGGGGACCTAGTTAAAGTTAACCTATTAGGTTATATTAACTAATAGGGCAATAGTTAAACAAAATATATTGAGAAAATGTCATTTTGACATTTAGATTGAAAGATTTTAGGTGGTACATATTTGTACCAGAGAGCGTTCCTGCAATTAAAAAGTGTGTGTAGCATATTTACTTAATTAAATGAATGCGACTATAAAAACTGCAAATTATCGAGAAATTTATTCATATCAACTTGAAAAATAAACAAAACTGAATAAACAAAACAAAGACAAACATAACATTCTTATCAAACAAAAATCAAAATATTTTTTTCATACAATAAACACTTAAAAATTATAATTTTGATTCAATTATAATTAATATGAAATGAAAAAAATATAAAAAGTAATTTTGAAGCCCGAAACAGTGATAAATCAGTAAAAGTAAAAAAACAAGTGTAAAATATTGCAAAAATAAAGTTAAAAAATTTATAAACAAATAATTAGGAGCATTCCGAGCACTCAAATCTAATAAAATATCTGGAATGACATTATTATCTAATCTGTAACCATTTATATTTATTATTTTTTCCTAAAATTTACAAAAACTATTGATTCCAAATGAACTCAACAATATTTTTTTTAAAAACACGATATGTTCTCTGGTTCATATCTGTACCATATTTTGAAATGAAAAAATTATCCTAGCCAATAAACCAACACTCTATTTGACAAACATAGGAAGAAATTTAATAAGTATTTTTTAGTAAACTTCATAAACAGAACGTAACACTGGCCTGATATTTGAAGTAGAAATAAAAACAATGGACGACGTTTTCGCGCTATTTCTAACATGTACACTTAAAACGTACAATAAGTGGTAGAAAACGAACTTGTGATCAAATCATAAGTAGAATTTATAAATAAGGTATGTAAACAATATGATACATCTCTAAGTGATATTTCTCACATAAACAATATAAAAACTCACAAAGTTGGTATAAATCTTCGGTCTTGCTCTCAAATATTCACTGGTACCTATACGTACCTTATTTTGACAGCTAAACAGATAAACCAATCTCGGTGACGCCACATAATGCCGAGGTTCACTACTTCTATCAGAAATCGTTCAGAATATAGAAAGGCAAGTTTAAATTGATGTTCCATTGTAGAGTAAATACTAGATGGCGTGTAATAGCGAGTGGTACATAAATGTACCAAAAACCGTTAGTGAAAATGTAATTTTTCATCAAAATAACCAGGCAGTTGGATAGTTTGTATACTATCCAACTAGATTATATACTAGCTAAGTAAATACTTCAACCGTAACATATGCACTATTGAGATGTTTAACACTTTCAGTTACACATTTGTCATCCTTTCTTTCCCATAGTACCTATAGGATTTTCGTTCTCAAAATTTAAAAATTTCATGCTTCGTCTTATTGATCGACCTAAAGGAGAGTTATTAGGTATAAAAAGAGATGTTGACTTTCGACACAAATTGAATTCAGGCTTGATTCTGTGTCCCCAACACTTTTCACGAAAATCAAGTGGAGCGTAAGCGTCGAAAGTTTTTCAGATACATTTTATGAAAAAAAAAGTTATGTAGAGCTAGTTTCCAGTAATTACATAAGATACTGGTGATAAATATCACTTTTATAACATTTT